>QRFJ01000149.1:138471-305755 GCA_006176705.1 Cocos nucifera
TTGAGTCAATTTCTGACTTCATTACCTCTAACCATTTCTCGGAGTCAGTATTTGATATTACCTCATCATAAGGTTTTGGGATCATCACCATGAATCCCCATTATCCTATGAGGAACATTTTCTCTACTTTCTCTAAAATAGTACCTAAGTACCTCTCAGGGGGACTAAAAATTCTTTTCAATCTATGAGGTGGAGGAGATAGTGATTGTATTGACTTAACCTGATTTGGTTTCATAGGGTCCTTAGCTTGTTGCTCTTGTGAGATTTTCTCCTCGAGCTTGATCTGCTTTTCAATGCCACCATCTTGAATGAAACTATTTTTCAAGAAAGATGGCATGTCGACTCACAATCACATTGTGAGCCTTCTGGAATGTAGAAATAATATCCTAATGACTCTTTAGGATATCCTATGAATTGAGCTCTAAAGGACCTATAAGTCTAACTTGTCTGCTTGTTGTCTTTTGACATGAGCCGGACAATCTCAAATTCTGAGATGACTCAGACTTGGTTTCTTACCATGTCCATATCTCATACAGGTGTGGTAGGAACGATTTTAGAGAAAATTCCTATTCAGTAAATATATTGCAGTTAATAACTATGTTTCCCAAAGAAAATTAGGAAGGTCTGTGAAGCTCATCATGGATCGGAACCATATCTAATAGGATCCTGATTCCTTCCATTCTGAAACTCCATTTGAGTTGAGGTATTTCCTGGTGGAGTCCATTGAGAGACTATGCCATTTTTCTTGAGATAGTCTAAAAATTTTCCGACTAAGGTATTCACCTCCTCAATCTGATCGAAGAACCTTAATGGGTTTTTCCAGTTTGCTTTTTCAACTTCATGTCTGAATTCTTTGAAACTTTTCAAAAGCTTCAGACTTGTGTCTCATAAGATACACATACCCATACCTAGATAAATCATCGGTAAAGATTAATGAAGTAGACAAAATTGCCTCTAGCCGGCACATCAAATCGGGCCGCACACATCAGTATGTACTAGGGCAAGGAGATCTGTGGCCCTTTCCCCATGTCCTACAAAAGGAAGCTTTAGTCATTTTGCCATTGAAGATATGATTCACAAATTGGATATGACTCAGAAAAGTCAATGGACTCAATAGTCCCATTTTCTTCCAATTTGTTAATCCTATCTTCTGCTATATGACCTAATCTTAAGGTGCCATAGATACCTATCGTTTGGACTATCCCTAGGTCATTTTAATCTTATGGCATTCATATTTTGCTCGATAGTTAAAACAGATACATCAATATGTAACTGATAAAGACCATTAATAAGAAAACCACTTTGCAATTTTATTTCTTTCATAAAGAATGTTACAATGGTCCTTAAGAAAAGGTAATTACATAGCCTTCTTGTGCTAAGCATGAAATAGAAATCAAATTCCTGCTTGCAGTGCAGGCACATAATAACAGTCTTTAAAACTAAGTCTAAAGCCAGATGGTAGTCGAAGAGGATATGTTCCCACGGCCACTAGTAGCAATTCTTGCTCCATTTTTTTATGTGTAGGATCATCTCTACCATCCCTCAGCCTCCTGCTATCCTCAAGACCCTGCATAGAAGTGCACAAATGAGCACTAGAACCAGAGTCAAGCACCCAACTGGATGCAGAAAAAATCATAAGGTTAGACTCAATAACGAGCATACCTTCAGAAGGATCTGTTTCCTTCTTACTCTTCAGGATGGCCAGATATGTAGGGTAGTTCCGCTTTCAGTGGCCATTAGTATTACAATGAAAATACTTTTCTTTATCAGTGGCTTTCTTCTTCAGCTCTACCTTTTTTTCTTTCCACCTTCTACCTTCTGCCTTTTCATAGACTTCTTCTTCTTTCCAAAAAACTTTCTCTTGGAAGAAGTCCGTTCCATAGCAAGTACTGAGCCTTTAGAACCTTTCATAGAAAGCTCAGCGGTAACCAGCATATTCATAAGCTCGACCAAGGAATTTTGAAGTTTATGCATATGGTAGTTCATGATGAACTGCCCATATGCATCAGTCAAGGATTGCAGAATTATATCATTCTGCAGATCCAAGTCTAACTTCACTCCAAGCTTCTCAAGCTCTTCCAAAGTTCCTTGATCATCATCAGACAATGATCTTGGACTGACTGCCCATCATGCATCTTAGCCTTAAATAAGTCATTTAGTGACTTGATATTTGGCTGCGCGACTCTGTTCACCAAACATCTCCTATAGGTGAGCCAACATTTGGCGAGCAGTCCCGATATCTTCATGTTGGCGCTGGAGCTCATCAGACATCGAGCCCAACATGTAGTATCTGGCCTTATTATCTTCGTCCAATCCATTTATCAAGAGACGCTCTCTGTTCAGCGGATGGACGAGCTGGTAAGGTGGGAGGGTCCTGATCCAATACATGAGTTAACTTCTCAAAATTCCAAAATAATTTTGAAGTAGTTCAAAGCCAATCCTTTATAATTGGTCCAGTCAGTCTATGTGTGTCCAGGATACGTGCCAGTGGGTTGGATGCAGACATTTTTTTTTTCTATAGAGAGTCAAAGTTTCTAGTTAGATATTTGTAATTAAGACTTGACCAATTTATTTAGGGAGTTTTAATTTTTAAATAAATTAGCTTCCCACTATTTTCTTGGATCCCTACACTCTCTTCTGTAGAGATGCGAAAATCTCCATGATTATTGATTTCTAGTGGGTGGTGCAGGTCTCACCAACTGACTCATCACCTCACCTAACAGTTATTGGTGATGGGTTAGCCAATGAGTGAACAACTCTTGTTCAATGATTCTCTAATCATGGTGCACCCAAACTTGGTCTCTAATTCATGAATCTCACCGTATGCCGAATATTGATCCACTCCTTAGTTAAGTCAGACCCACCATTTGCATAGATTGGATTTCCTAATTGGTCTCTCACCGTATCCAGAATATTGAGCTCCAATCTCATCCTCCAGCCCGTATAGCATCCAATGCCTAATAGACATGGTTGCGTCTTTTTGGTGCAACTGAGCCACTGTATCCAGTCGAGAACAATCAACCCCGAAAAGGGCCCGCACATCTACAATGGTGGAAGACCTTTAGACTTAATCTTTTCTTTAGGGAGATTTGATTTAGGTCTCATTAAACTAGACTTGGCTTAGTCATAACCATTATGACTAACCTAGTGGCATGGGTTAGCTCGGATTATTAGACCACCTCAGATCAAGAACTAGATCAACAAACATGGCCAGGTAAGTGAGACTGGTGGAAGGGAATATGCCATTAACTCGATAAAAATGCATTTGAATCGAGTAGCTTTCAATTAAAAATTAGTCGGTCGTATCTGCCAAACTTATCCTTAGACACCAAATTATTGAGTCAGAACCAATTGGGTTAGCCTACAATCCAGACTCTAACCATCTGAGCCTAATTAGGTCTTAACTTGATCGATCACTCATGTGACTCAATCTTAATCCAGACTTAATCCTATTAGGCTGGTCAATTTAAGCACTTGTTGATCCCATCTAACCAACTCTTGATTCGGTTTGATCAACCGCTTAGACCTAATTGAGCTACCCAAGCCCGAACCCAATTTTATGAATATGTCTTAGATCTAAAATTCTCAATTTTAGATCCTAATTAATATTTCATAATCTTAATTCTTAATTAAGTTTAGGATTCATAAACAAAATATGCATATATAAAATTCCTAGGGTTTCAGGATCTAGGATTTTGCAGAAAGTAAGTTTTGATTTCTGATTAAGGATCGAACGCGCAGCACCCCTACACATCATAAGAACATCCCCATCAAATGGGAAAAGAGAGGATCTTTAAATCCCTACTTCGTTCTTATGATCAGGACGGCCAAGAAAAAATATCTTAATCAGAAATATGATAAATACTACAAAACTAGTTAGATTTACATCATATATCATCATATAAAAATTAGATCTAACTAAAAATGGCATATTTTGCATACATCTCATATATCATATTATGTATATTTTCATATCTAAATTATCTCATAAACATATAAAAAATAAGATTTAAATTTGATCATTTTAAATTAAAATTTATTCTAAAAAATTTTGTAGAACTATTCTACAACTAATCTAAATATGTATCTATCATATCTCATATGAATAAATTAAATAAATTTATTTTTTATTTTTTAGATCTAATTATAATATTTATAATATCAAAAAATAATAAATAAATAAATCTAAAAATTATAATTAATTAATTTAAAATTATGATTATGCTAGACTACACAGAATAATTCTATTTCTAGTCTAGTTATGCATCTCATACATCTTAGATCTAGATTATTTATTTTTTAATTTTAGATCTAATCACATCTAATGTGATATCTAAAATTATTTAATTATTAAATTAAAAATAAATTAAAATTAGATCTAATAAATTATGGAACCTGGCTCTAATACTAGTTGAAGAAAAAAATCTATTTTCTGGATCAGGTTCGTTCAGATCTGATTGAATTAGGAGAAATATTTTAAAAAATATTTTTTAAGATCCTAATCAGATCAAAGATTTTTTAGATCTAAATTTTATTAATCTAATAATAAAAAATAAAAATAAAAATTAAATCTAATTTAATTATATCTTTATTTTGGATAATTCCAATTATCCTGTGATGATCCTGATGCTTGCCTGAGGTTCTAGGATATAGCCACGCAAGTGTCCTGACCTCTATCGGTATCCACTCGGACAGGATCTAAAGATATTCTTCTTCTCAATCAATTCTCCAAAAATTAGATCTAGATCTGATCATGAAGATCTTCAAAATGACAGCTTTTGAAGAAACAGTCGTTGTCTCTTGCAGTAGTGCTGCCTTCTTCCATTTTGTGCATGCCTTTCACTTGCTTGGATCATGCACCTTCTTTATGCCCAAAGTCCCTTGAGCATGGAGAGGAGAGAGAGAGGATCAAGAGGGTGGCATGGAGAAGGAGGGAGAGGGACTATGTGGCATGGGCTAAAGGTAAAATCCTTAAATTCTAGGCACAGATAGGTATTTATATAGACCTTACTGCACCATGCAGTACCACATCATCCTGATCCAATCATGGTTCCTTTGTGCAATCAGATCTAAATCTGATTAATGAAATGATATCATCTAATTCAATCAGATTAGAGCCCCTCAAAACTCTCCTTAGGTGGTGCCAAGACTGGGTTAAACAAGTCTTCTTAGCGCCACCTTAATTTGATTCTCTCTGAAGCAACTGGAGTTCCATCTATATGGGACTCCTATCCTCTATCCTCATGGGGTGCGCATGCCTCCCTAGGCGTGTGCCCCTTGCCTTGTCCTGCTTTTTAGCAGAGGGACAAATCTCCAGGTTCTCTCCTATGGATGCATGATACATGGGCATAATGTCTAAGTGTCTAGGATCAACGTTTGACCAATGTTCCGAAGACAAGATTTAGCAGGTGATGAAAAATGATAGATATTGTTCTAAATTTATCTTATAAATTAAGATAATTCTTTTCTAACCTGGATAAGCTCCAGTCAAACTAAGTAAAGATTTCTGAAGTGAGTTCAAATATATTTGGCTCAGTCGAGACAAGCTTTAATGATTGTTAAAGAAGAACATTAGGCTCAATTGTGTGTGCTAGCATGATTTTTTTGAATCCTAATTGAATCTTATTCAAATCAATTGAACTGGATTAATTTAATTGATGATATCTAGATCTAAATCTCTTATTTGTATGATCCAGTTAGGTTCAGTTTCATATGGTAATAGGGATATATCGCATGATCTCTATCATCGACATCATCGAAACATCTTTTCGATGGATCAGAACTTTTCTGATTCAGATAACTAGTATGATCGATCATCCAAATCATTTTAATTGCTTCCCAAAATCCATCCAGTGACACCTAGCAGCATATGGTGGCAAGCCCATCAGAATTAAAAGCAAACTTCTCGGTGCAATTACCTATGTGATTAAGTTTCTCTATCTTGAGTTCCCGATCGAATTAAGGATTAAGGTGATCTCATCAAATCCCTAATTTTTGTCATATGAATTAATCATTCGATTCAAGTCCAATGTGAAAACTCCTAATAGAAACTCTTTCTATTATTTCACTCTGCCATGGCCATGGGCTTATGGACTTGATTCTCATGATCATCATAGGGCTACTCCTCATCTACCGAGGTAGATAGATTTCTTATTGGTGCAATCCAATTTCCTACAATGAACATGCTATAGCCAACATACACCTCAGGATTTCAAATGGCTAGAAGATCGAGTTATGGTATAGTCAAACTATAACTCCCTCAAGGTAAACTATCGATGTATCTCAAATCAAAGAACCAAATACACCACTGTAGTTTTGAGTCAGTCATCGACGAGAAGGTAGACTTCCTCATGACTGCTCGAGGTGGTCACGCTCAGTGCCCTCATTCTCTGATGAGTATCTATACTCTCACTTTGGTGTCTCTACACCGTAAACTCAAGACTCATCTATTCAAAAAAAGGGATCATACACGAACCTTCCAAATCAATCACCATCCTCATGATGGCTCTATGGTCGGGAGTATTTTATGAGTTAATAATAAAAATTCACGTCTTAAATTTTCAACTCTTGAAAATATAAACTATCATTACCATTAACTTGAGGGATGTATCACAGAAATTTTAAAATACACACTATGATAGAAAATAATTTATTTTATTATTTATAGTTAAAATTATAATTTTATCCTTAGAAGTGTATTACAAGTATCGGCCAATCTGACTTCTAGGGCATACATATCTAGCCCCTGAGATGAATAAAAATTATTCTTTTCATCCATGAATCGAGGAAGGAGCCCCTTAAATATATCAGAAGAGGTATCCCTCTCTGAGGAAAAATGTATTACCAACCCTTAGAGTGAGGATGGCCCTTAACTATGAAGAAAGATCGAAAAACAAAGATAGTTGAATTAATCTTGGCCAAAAAATAAGTGGTTAGAAAATCGATGATAAATCAGAATGAGTTAGGGATGAGTGAACACAAGAAAATATTTAAAAAATAAAAAAATCGATGAGGAAAGGATGAAGAAAAAGTTTGAGCCTAGCTTAGAATGCTTCCTCATAAAGCTTGAGTCGATTCGGGGGCAGAGTACAAATTCGATTATTCGGCCCTGGTAGCTCGAGTTCAAAGTCAGAAGAAATTCTAAACTGGACTTGGATCAAACTTAAATCATCAAAATTTAAAGAAGACTCAAATGTACCAGGTGCAAAAGTTAGATCAACCTCATGCCCGATACTTGACTCTATCGAATTCTCTGAAGAAAAGGAAGAATTCGAAGACTAGTCCTCGACAGAACTCCCAGAGTTAACCATGGAGAAAGTACAGAAAAAATAAAAAGGCAAAACAAAAAAAAAGAAGAAGATAAAAAGGAGAAGAAATAGGAGATGAACAGCACAAGAAGAATGAGGTTAGAGGACCAATCTATGGCTACTCGAGCAATGAAAAGGAACAAGGACATGGGGAAGACCCTGATGATGATCGAAATAAAGGGAAGAGGTCTCGATGGTGAATGGAAAGCACGAAAACATAGAAAAAAGAGCGGTCGGCGGGAGCTCCATGAATCAGATGGAGGGAAGAAGGATAAGAGAGAGAGAGAGAGAGAGAGAGAGAGAGAGAGAGAATAGAAGAATGTAGAGAAGAAGAAATGGAACCACTATTTATAAGCGTAAAAGGATTGACATGGCTTGATATCAAATTGCCACTAGGCATTAAATTGGTACCACGTGATGCCTCTCCGTTAGCCCAAGCATTTTGTCAGCTATCCCATTTCAAAAGGCGCATCCAAATAGCACTAGCCACCCTTCTAAATCGAAGCCTCCCATGATTACCTTTTGGCACGACTTTTCATTTCTAGTGGAACCCGCGAACATGTCGTTTCAGTCGAAAGGATATTGTTGTTGGTCTTCAGGACTCTCGACTCGATCTACTCCCTTCATCTGAGCCTATTTCGGTCCGAACTCAAAAGTAAAGGACAAGTGTTGGGGGTAAATCAGTTCTTGCCAAAGATCCCAGAACTTGAAAGCTTTATGTTGAGATTTGGCGGTGGCCTCTATTAATGCCGACCTATCGTTGGTATTAGCCAGCCCCTCTTTAGCCCACTAGAATGATTGTCACCATCCCTAAACTATTGCATGCCAACAGGACCGGCCAGCATCAACCAAATTATCATCAGCATCTACCAATCTCCTCTCAGTTTCTAACCAGATCAATTGGATCATATCACTACTTCTACTTCTTTTTTCCTTCGTCGATCTATTGTTGGCATTTGACTAGTTGTCAGACCTCACTGTCTGATTGCTAGTTACCACCTCAATTGTTGATTGATGACATCTCGATTATCAATGCTATCAGAATTCTACCACCCTCCATCGACCCATCTTTAGCATCCAATCTATCCTCGATTACCTATCCTCTGGACACCAACACCCACTATTGTCCCTATATTGTTGTTAGCCTAAACAAAACCCTCTTCAGTATTGCCCGACCTCTCCTTGGTGAATCACCCATTGCAAGACCCATCTTCGGATGAATCCTGACTTGCCTTCGATTTTTACTGACCCTATCTCGGCTCTCTACTCTAACCAACAATCCTGGTTGATTTGAAATTCTCTTTCAAAATCAAGCGACAGTTTTATCCAGCTGGCTACGATCCAAATAAGGCAATCACAACTGTCTAATCCCATGAATGCCAGCCACGAACATCGCACATTACATCCGATTCGGTCGGAACCATCCGTAGATTGCTCTCCATGTACAGCTCTGATCCTATCTATAAATAGGGGTCTCAATGGGATCCTCATGTATGATTTTCTTACTCTTGCATGCTCCATTTCTATCCTATAGTTTTGACTTGAACGTCGGAGGATCCTCACTGGAGCCACATTCGGTCCGAACTTATTTTGTAGGTCTTGTCATCCGGATGACCAGTGCCACCAACTCCAGAATTCTGCAGCAACATCACTAATGGCTGATGGATTAATATGGTTCTTTCTCATCTGTATCAAAGAACTTTATTTACAAATGATCAAAATTCAAATTTGGGAGTTGCTGCTCACCCTAGGGTGAGGCTCATTCTCTGGAAACTCATCTGGAACCATCTTCCGACTCGGATACTTCTTAGGGATAGGGGCATGGAGATCCCAACCTCATATCCGATTTGCAGTTTGGAGGACGAGTTAGTTGAGCACGCCATTCTGTATTGCCCTAGGGTGAGAATTATTTAGAGATAGATAGGCAGCCACCCATGGAAGTCGAGTACAGATTCGTGGTTGGTCTCTTTCCTAGGTCTCAGTTGCCAGATCATCACTGATAGGATGACTGCAGCAAGTGGTCCAATGGCTTATATCGTCCATCAGATTTGGCTTTCCAAAAATAGTCTGATCTTTGAGGACGATATAGTTCCTGCTCATCGAGTTCTAGAAAGAGCTATTGCCTTGTTGCAAAGTACAACCAGCTTGATACTGCTATCTTGTCCCATGGCAATCCCGATTCCTGGAGCTTTCTTGCTACCCTGGCAGCAATCCACAAGGTTTTATCCATCTCTTAGAAGCCCCCTCCCTCGAGGTTTGTCAAGATGACTTTGATGGCAACATCAGAAATGGAAGGGGCGGCATGGGCTTTATCATTCACGGCCTTAATGCTAGACTTTTGGTTGCTGGTGGCTCCTATCTTGTTGAACCTTCCATTTCGGGAGCATAGCTTCTTGTCGTCTGAACGGGCATCATCTTTACGAGGCAGCAGCTTCAGGTAAACAGGATCTACATTGAGGATAATTCTACAAACACCATCACTTGGATCCAAGGAAGGACGAACCACCTAGAGGCTCACCCACTTATCCGAGATATTTGGTCTTCTTTCTATCATGCTGCTACGGTTCAGATGCGGCATGTCTATCGGGAGGCAAACATCACTATAGATTGAGTTGTGACTTTCGTAATGGAGCACTTTAGCGATTGAATCTGAACACATGATGATGTTTGTCCTTCAATTCTGTAAATTTTTTTTGTATTTTGATCTTTTGAACTGCTTTTACATCAAAATAATATGTCCATCTATTTGTATAAAAAAAAATCATTTAGATTGAGCTTCAGAAACTCTTCAACAGTATATATATCATCCCAGAACAATCTTAGAAGACAATTATATAAAAACATGGATGGATCCACGACCAAGGCAATTATTCCAACCAAGGGCAGATCCATAGCCAGCATTGACGTTTCAGCAGTCCGGTCTTTGTTTATTGCTGCATCTTTCTCCCGCATGCATCAATTTTGAAGCCGCGGGGTTGACGTTTTATTGGCACCACAGGTAGGACCCATAATTCCAGGTGCACGAATCTCTAGAGTGACGTCACCATACGTGTGGGGCCCCTCGACCTACGTCCGTGTGCTCCGAAAACAAATGCTTCGGTGTGGGAGCCGCTCCTTTGCCACATATTTTGAAAGGATCCGTATATTTACTTTTTTTTTTTTTGTTCGTCAGTAAAGAGCATAACGCAACGTACCAGTTTGGACCAGTTGGGTTAACTGCAGTTTAAAAATATAAAATCCAAATCATGCTGTGGTCAATAGCGCAAGTGAATCCAACAGTAAAATCGGCACACAATTTCTGTATTTTATATCATACTCGACGTCATGTAAAGTAGCAACTCAGTGAACTCTCTCTGTATATATATACACACACTAAGTGATTTTTCTCTTTCCTTCTATATATATATATAAATTCATCAAATTTTAGATAATAATATAAATTGTATGAATTGATCAATATCCTAACTATATTCTACACACTAATGAACCATTATTCCTATCCAACATTTCATCTATAAATAAAAAATTCTAATATTATAAAATAAAATTATATATATATATAATGCTGATAATATAACGATTTTAGCTATTGGATTTGGAGTTCATTATGTTATAGATATCCATAATCGTTATAAACAATAATTGCTATTTGATTGTTTTAATGTTATAATGGTTATCGTTGGTGAAATAACGACGTGGACCTAACACCATTATTCTTCCCTTTTTCCATTATGATATCGGGATAAGTTATAACGGTAAGTATAATAATTATCATAAGATTTCCTAATGTAGATAAAATAGATAATGATCACTGTAATCATTACATTGGCATGTTTTTTTGGGGGTACAAATTACATTGGCATTTACTTGAAGGTTTAATACGAGGGAATAAAACCACTATTGAAAATATTTTTGCGCGCCTCACCAGCCTCATGGTGGCTCGCGGTATACCGTATAAACCACCGTGTTGGTACCACGTATCTGAACTCCGTAATAAGTTTGATCCCTTTCATGCCCATCCCGCATTCCCACCCCCTCCCGCTAAATTTGGCCGTCCCCTCCCTTATTCCTCCAATTCCGATTTGTCCCCCCCCCCCCCCCCCCCCCCCCCCCCCCTCTTACACACAGAAAATCCACCCCATTCTTCTCTCCCATCTAATACCAGAGAGAGAGAGAGAGAGAGAGGAGAGAGAGATCTGGATGTCTCCGCCTCCGCCCAACTACGAGTTCCAGGAATGGTGGAACAAGGAGCGCGAGAAGGCCTACGGCCTCCTCGCCCCGCCGCCCGACGATCCCTCCATCACCTCCTCCGCCGCCGCCGACGCCGCCTGGGCCGCCGTCGAGGTCCACACCCCCACCACCCCCGGCGCCGCCGGAAAGTCCCGCGGCCGCAGCCCCCGACAGCTTTCCTGGCTTCTCTTCCTCCGCCTCCACCACTCCGCCGCGGTACTCGCCTCCCTTCCCGCTCGCCTCCTCTCCCTCCTCCTCACCGCCGCCCGCCGGATCTCCTCCGCCCCTGTCTCCTCCTCCACCGACTCCCGCCTCTACCGCGTCATCCGCGCCTTCCTCGTCCTCGCCGTCCTCCTCCTCCTCCTCGAGCTCCTCGCCTACTTCAAAGGCTGGCACTTTAGCCCCCCTTCCTACGCTTCCTCCGCCGAGGCCCTCGAGCGCCTCTACGCCAATTGGCTCTACATCCGGGCCCAGTACCTCGCCCCCCCGGTCCAGGCCATGGCCAATGTGTGCATCGTCCTCTTCTTGATCCAGTCCGTAGATCGGGTCGTCCTCATGCTTGGCTGCATCTATATCCGGCTCCGGGGGCTGAAGCCCGTGGTGGCGATGGAGTACGAGGATGGGGATGTGGAGGGTGGGCGGTTGGTAGAGAACTACCCCATGGTGCTCGTCCAGATCCCCATGTGCAATGAGCGGGAGGTAAGAAGATGTAGGTCCCTGCAAGTCCTCTTGCCCTGGTTTTTGCCCGATTTAAGGATTTTTTTTCCCCTTAAGTTCAAGAGCAAATCTGGATTTATCTATAGGATCTTCTTGCTATTGCTGGCTAATTTAGGTAATGAAGATTGGATCTTTGTGTTTATTTTGGTTATTATTAGTTGGAAGGGCATTTGCATGTCTTCTATAATCCAATAGTTAACCTTACCAAACTGTAGATGATTGATTTGGGAGAAACTAATTTTGCATGATTATTGGTGTATCGAGTGGATTTCCGTAAGCTAAATGCAGCTTTTCCTAATGAAGAAAGAATTTAGAAAAATCTGTCTTTACGGTGCACAAAGGTGCCTTAGGCAAAGAGTAATTACCTCCATATCTTCTTCTTTGAATTTTTTTTTAATGTGATAATATTTTGAGCTTACAAAGGTTACTGGAACAACTAGGGCGATGGATTAAAATTGTGAATTTACTTCTCAACAGTTTAATGTCCATAGTGACATCAATGTACTAGAAACTTCCATTACTAAGTTTGGTGGCCAGTTTAAATCTTTATAGTTTATGTTAGGGTGAGAGGTTCTGACAGTGAATGTTGTGCCTCAAGTTTTGCTTTTGCTCTAATGTTTCTTGGTCTTCTTCAACTTCAACATGCTCTTGCTTTAATCTAAGTATGTTACAATTTTCAAGAGGCACATGGTGATATTGTCATAATTCCTAGCCAAAAAGGTCTATTTTTATCAGTTGGTGCATCATAAATTGTTAATTTAGAAAATAACAACCCTTTCAACTATGTTTTGAGAAAATAATTTTTGGAGCTCACATGCCTAAAGCCTCAAGATGAGATGGTCCAACAATACCTCTATGCTCAAGGATGAGGATATAAAAGTGAGGTGACACAATACAACCCTGGAGAACGTTGGTATGCAAAGCACAAACACTAATGCTGATCTAAAACCTTTTATTGCCTAACTTATACTGATGAAAGGTAAACAATATCAACTAAAATCATGCAGGAATTGATTAATCATGCAACAAGTACATGAAATAATGGGTAAATACTAATATGCATTACATATCTAGAAAACACACAATCAGACCTATATCTATGAGCTGATTCTACGTCAGATCAGTAACTTTAAGCATCAAAATTTTTGAACAACATTCAAGGTTCATGAAGGTGTTTTAGAAGATCTCTTGATGATGAATTAATGTTTGTTAGAGCTGAAATTGCTTCCATCTACTTTTTGATCACTCCTATCCTGCAACAATTATGAGGTTTGGGTCAGTTCTCAATGGGAGCAAACAGCTAGAGATTGGCCCATCAAAGATGCTGGCTTCTTTAATCAAGATTTGAGCTATTTAGGTTGCTGTAGGCAAGTGAACTAGAGAGATTAAAGGAAAAAAGAAAAGAAGAAGAAAGAGAAAGGAGGATAAACAAAAGAAGAAGATGGTGTGGACAAAAAAGGTATAACTAATCTTACATCATACTTCCCATACTCTGAGCCTCATGCTCTACGAAAAAACAAAGAATTTTTACTTGGTAAAACATTATGAAAAAAACAAAGAATTTTTACTCGGTAAAACATTATGACCTTAGGGGTGGATGGCTAGGATATACATAACAATCAATTGCTTATTGTTTTGTAAATGAATCCTTTTTTATAGTATAAAATAGTTAAATCACTTTAGTACAGAATAGGTCCAACAACATAAAAGAGACATATGTGTGCCTCCAACACATGGTCTTCAAGTCCATCTAGGTTCAAGCAGATTATACCTTAAATTCCTATTGATTCCTAGCACCTGGAATCTAGCTAGGCCAGGCCTAGCCTGAAAAATTTTGGGCTTCATGCTAGGCTAAGGCTAGAGCTTTTTTTAGAAATTCAGCCTTAGCTTGAATCCTATCTTGGACCGAAGCTCGATTGGGTTAGCCCAAAGAGTGGGGAGAGAGCAGAGGGGGGAGAGAGATTGGGTGGGAGAGACAAGATTAAGAGAGTGGAGAGGGCAGAGAGATGAGAGAAGGGAAAGAGGGAGGGAGAGAAAGGAGAGAGATTAGGTAGAAAAAAGAGGAGAGAGGGAGAGTAATCAGGTGGGAAAGAGAGGATTGAGAGAGTGGAGAGGGGAGAGAGATGACAAATGAGATAGGGGAGAGAGGAAAGTGTGTAGAGGGGAGAGAGTGTGGATGGAAGAGAGATGAGAGATAGGAGAGAGATTGGGAGGGAGAAAGAGGAGTGGAGAGGATGCGGAGAGGGGAGAGAGACCAAGTGGGAGACAGATGAGAAGGAGAGAGAGATTGGGAGAGAGGAGAGAAAATAGAGAATGGAGAGAGATTGAGAGGGAAGAGGGGGAGGCAGATTGAGAGGAAGAGAGTAGATAATAGAGAGATAGCAAAGAGGGGAGAGAGATTGGATGGGAGAGAGAGGAGTTGGAGAGATGGAGAGGGGAGTGAGGGGGAGAGATATTGAGAGGGAGTGGGAAGAGAGAGGAGAGGAGTGGAGAGCGGAGGGAGATCGGATGGGAAAGAGTGGAGCAGGGAGGGACACGGATGAGGGGAAAGAGCAGAGTGGGGGGAGAGAGATTGGGTGAGAGAGGGATGGAATGGGGTTCCTTGGGCCTAGTTTGAGCTTGGCCCAGGCTTGGGCTACGAGCTTGGTTACAGATTGGGCTTGGCCAAGCTATGCCAAGCATCGACCATAGCATGGTCTAAAATTACTTAGAGTTCTATGTTTAGGCCCAAGACCGACTTGAGGTACCTTAAGCCTAGTCCATGGCTCGAACGGAAACTAGCCCAACTTGATGGGCCTTGGGCTGGTCTAGCCCTATTTCCAACTCTTTTTGATTCCCACCATTATCGGTATGTGCTATAAAAAAGAAATAAGCCAAATCTTTATTTCATAAAATGATGATATCATCTATGCTGGTCCTAGCCAGTGTGTATGTACATACACACACACACGGAGATACACGCACACACATAAGTTTCATGTTTACATATATGTATATAGGGGCCAATCCCTTATTGTTTTGCAAAAGTGTCCCTCTTATACAACAAGTAAAACACTCCTATAACTTACAAACATTCGGCAGCATATATGTTACAATTTTATCACTACGAATGGAAGGGTAGGCATTCTCTTATCCTCAGTTTTGCACATTACTGTCTTAAGACTCAAATGCCTTGCTTACATCTTCACTAAGGTTTTTGCACATTTGTAGTATGTAAAGTTGCTCGTAGGCAATGTTCATTAAGAGTCTTTAAACACAACACCCTACCCTTTACCTTACTCTTCATCAAAAATTTCTTATTCACAAATATAAATTTCCATAAAAGGAGAGCAATGCTTACGTAATTTGAGAACATTAACCACCCTTAATGCTCCATTATTTTACAAAATGAGTGGTAATAAATTACATTTACACATACACACCCTAAAATTACATGTTATTTCTATTTAGGAAATTGACGGGTTGATGTTAATAGCTAGAAACATTATGAGATTTTTGAGAAACTTTGAGAGCAAATCATGGAGATCATAAAGGTCGCACAACTTGCATAGAATTTTAGTTATGTAGTAATCCTTTCCATTTAGGAAACACACTCTAAACCAGACCATGAAAATAAAAGCCTGGGTTATGAAAGTTCAGCTTGGAAGAAAGTATCATGGTATATTAAGTATTGTACTTATGAGGCTTAATGACGATACATAATGGCAATTTTGTTAGAAGAAGAATCTTTTGTTTTTTGTTTGGATAAGTTTGTGGGTGGTAATGAGAGCTTTCTATAGAAAAGAGTTAGAATGATGAGCTAGTTTTTCCTAGTACATGTGTGTATCCAAACACACATATAAGTTACATATATATAATAGTTTACCACTAAGACTTTCCCATGTTGACTAATTGAAATTAGTCTTCAGGTGAATACAAAAACCAAAACCTTGCTATTCTGAGGTAGTGGTTCATTATGGGGAAAAATGCAACTCTTCTATGGTTGTATAAGCCTTGTATGTGTGGTCAATAGATAATATTATTTAAAGTGGGGATATAAAATTATGGGGGTCAACAAGGATTAGAATCGATTTTTGGGTGATTAAAGAGGTATCTAATCCTATGGATGGACATGGAGGACTGGGACTACGAGTCAATAGCTCTTGAGTCTTTAAAAAACCATTAAAGCCTATTTCACTTTTTTGCATTATGGATGGACCTGGAGGACTTGATATTATAAACCAATGGCTTTTGAGTCTTTAAAAAACCATTAAAGCCTATTTCACCTTTTGCATATTCTTCTTTTAGAATTTTGTTATTTTTCATATTTTTTTTTTATATATTTTCTTGTATGACCCTTCTGTCATTCTATTGACTGCTTCTTGACCCACTAAATTTTATCACCTAAGCTTTTCCTAGACATGCATATTTTACATTTGGGTTCCATGCATCTTTACAGCCATGTAACATATATAATTCTTTTGCCATCAAATACTCTAAAATCACCAATATTCAAATGGTATCATGCATTTAAACGGTCTACAAAAAGGTTGAGCATTAAAAAAATTATTTCACTTCAAAACAAGGCTTAATACGTATTATACTAGTCTCAGGCCATTCTTGGAGGGGTTGCTTTGCCCTTGAAGGGAAAAATCAACTGAGCCAAGCTTGCTTCGAGGTGTAATACCACCATGTCAAGGCATACCCGCCCCATATTATTTGGTATACTCTTTATGTCAAGACATATGGAGGTGTCCTACCTGCATATCGAGGAATGTATCATATCGGCCAGCCATTGATGGAACATTGATTTTTTGAGGTTTGAATCCATTGAAGACAAAGAAGGAGACCACATCTCTCTACTATGAGGTCCTAAGTTATCAATTCCAATATTTTCTTAACATAAGAGACTGTGCAAGGACTTGTATTTCCCTTCCAGGCTAGGTTATGCACATGTGGCTTTTCCTTTAAAGTTTTGATCTGTTAGAAAGTCTAGCATTAAAGCGGTACTAGAATAACAGCGGCTTTTAGGCTTCTTCAATAGGTATGAATATCTTGAATATTATTCTACAAGGAGTTGAAGCCACTGGCCTGTTACAAGAGAATCCAATTAGTGTGATGTTAAGGGGGGTCGGTTGCTTAGATGAAAAGGGCAGGGGGGTTATTGCTGTGATTTTTTTTATTTTTATTTATTTATTTATTTTTGTGGGGGTGGGGGGAGCAGGTATTTGTCTCTGCACCTACCCATTTAAGTCACCACCTACAATCCTCCTATCTCCCTTCAGAATATTTTATAGTAATCCACCAAATCTCGTCCCAAAATTGTTTGTAATTCTCTCCTTGAAATGTTCTTTTAGTGCATTGACTAAACTACATTAGCTTAAACTAATCAAATAAAACTATTAGTCTATTACATATCCTTTTTGCATTCACAAGCTAGCCCTTCAGTTTTTAACTCATAATATTTCGTCTTGTTATCCTTATCCACATGCAAAAGTCTGTAACTATCACTGACATGCTTTCCACCTTTCCATTTGGTTTCTTGTAAATGAGCAAATGTTGATCCTCTTTCATAGCATCATATTCACTAGCTCTTTATTCTTTTCAATCAAATTTCCAAAATCCCAAGTAGAAATCCAATCATTTTATTTTGCGTTATCAGCTTCTTTACATGCTTTTGCTCTATTTGATTTGGCAACTCTTGTCCTCTTAGAAGTTCAATTGGGGATCATTGTGCCCTATTATTTTAGAAGACAGCCATAACCTAAATAACCCTTGCCTATTTGCCTCCAAAACTGGGTTACTTTTTAATGGTCGTATATGGAGATGATCTAGCAAAGCTCATCTATAACCAGGTTCCTTTTTGGTCCATCAGTTATGGATGGCAACATAGTGAACCCTTGCCTTCTTCTCACCGCAATTGGTAATGTTGTGGCTTGTCACATAAGGCAAGGGATGCCTGCACATTCACAAATCACAAGTATCAAATTTGGATCTGTTTCTAGTTTTTTACATGTTTAGCATAAGCTGCATAGGAAAAGAAAATAGTTCAGGGCATTTGTGAAACACTTGTTTTTGGAATTCACACACTAGTGTTGATTTGGTTCCCTCTTACAGACTGACATGGTAAGAGATCTTGACAGTGCTAGAATTATGAAGTGATCACATGCCACCATTTTCATTATAGCTGGGTGATCTAATTGTAATTGTGTTTGGTAGACATATGCTTGCAACTTAAGGGAAAATAACTATAGTATAATTACTAATTTGAGAAATGTCCTTTCATCAATTAGTTAGGCAATAAAGAGAGCCTAAGCATATAAATGCAATGGAGAAAAAAGGATAGGGATGGAAATAATTACATCAAAAAAAGCATGGGAATTTTCTGGTTAAGGTTATCATGGTGGGTAACTAACTTAGCATGGGCAATGTTTTACCTAGACATTTGGTATCTAGACACTTGACATGGGTGCCAAGTGTCGAAGTGTCCTCAAGTGTTGGACATGGCAACCTTCAAAAATCTAGGCATAGGGACAATATATATATATATATATATATATATATATATTGTACATGCACATTTATATATGTATGTATGTATGCATGTATGCATGTATTTACATATGTACATACATATATGTTTATATTTTTTACTAATTCAAGAAAAGAGAAACTTGAAATTATAGATAATTTTACATGTACATTTAAAACAAAAGTACACTTTGCTTGAAATGGCTAGAAAAGCTTAAGGATACTTCATTGAGTGCAGCACATAAACTAAGTCCCTTGCATGACCCAATGAAAATGGTGCCATTGGTCAGGCACTTTTTTCTGGCATCAGTAGAATACTTCGAAGTAGTGTCTTGCCATCTTATTTTGTGTCATGTCAGGTCCAAGTGTCCAGAAGCGTTGGCACTCCTAGACAGCTTAAAAATGGAGTGTCCTGATAACATTATTGGGCATGTGTGGGTAAGGCTAAGGGGGACAAGATAAGAACTGGTTAGCTTTTGTGTTGACATTCAAGGGGGGTGGAAGACTTAACATGAATGGAGGTGACAAAGATTCAAAAAAGTTGGTAATAGAGGATGTAATGTTTGATAAAAATGAATGGAAAATGATTTCAATCTCAAATAACAAGAACAGAAATTGTTCACTATGGTTCATATTATTAGCTTTTACTAGAATCTCTCTATTTATGTATAAATTCTTAGTTGATAATGGGATGATCAATAAGCCCCCCTCCCCAATCTTTCTTTCACTTTGCCCTCTCTCTTTCTCAGCTTGTGTACTTACAAATTATAAATTAATTTTAGATTAGCTCTTTAGTACAGTAGAGGTTTTGGATTCTTTTCGGGGAAAATATTGTTGTTTAACTAGAAAACTGTGAATCTGAGATAAAACTTTTTGCTTCATTGATCATTTTTATTGTATTCTAAAGGACATTTTATCTTCTGGGCCTGTATTTTTGCTATGACTTTTCTTTATGTTAGGGGTTTAAATATTTATAAAATGGCCAATATGTTTAGAAGCTCACTTGAAAATATCTGTTAATATATAATTTGTTGTTTCAGAGACAACAAGAAAATCGAAGGAACTGATTATAGGCAACATTATTTGAACAGGTTTTGAAGAAGCAATAACATGACTAGATGTTAAACATATCGCTAGATGTTGCATTTTTCAGTTTTTTGCAACCAATCATGATATTATCACTCTATTGTCAATATTACAAATCATTGAAACACATGAAAACCTATATTTTAGTGTTATATTTGATTTTTCACATGAAAAATGCAAAAATTTATGCCATACTATTGAAACTTCTTCTGCCAATAAATATCCAAAGATAAAATATGTCACCAAGGTGTAAATGAACTTATTCTTTAACAATTGTAGTTCAAGGGGAGAATTTTTTCAAAACTTGTTTCGCCAGATAGGTTTCTAATGGTATAGTTGTATAAAGCTATTATTCTTGATTCTAAACCAATTTCCTTTTTTGTGCTGAATGCATTTCTATGTTGAACTGCACAGGTTTACCAGCAGTCAATTGCAGCAGTATGCATTATGGACTGGCCAAGGGAGAGAATGCTCATCCAAGTTTTGGATGACTCTGATGATATGGATGTGCAGCTCCTCATAAAGGCAGAAGTCCAGAAATGGCAACAAAAGGGTGTTCGCATCTTGTATAGGCACCGGCTTATCCGCACAGGCTACAAGGCAGGGAACTTGAATTCTGCAATGAGCTGTGACTATGTGAAGGATTATGAGTTTGTTGCGATATTTGATGCAGATTTTCAACCCACACCTGATTTCTTGAAGAAGACAATCCCACATTTTAAGGTAGCCTACTAATGCAGTGCTGGTAAACATTCAAAACAAAAGGATAGAAGGTGCTATTAAGACATAGGTTATAATCTTAAAATAAATGGACAATTACATCAAGAATACAGTAATCAAAATGCAGTTATAAAAAGCATGTAATGCAAAAGTCTGCAATATCTATTAAAATGTAAAGTTGATAGATAAGATGGAGTTTGAGAACATGCCTCATGAAAAAGGGTCTGCTAGAAAGATATATATGATGTGTTAATATTTCAAAAAATGTGTTATATGGGATTCCAAATTATCCTATGATTGCAGTACAACAATTTTATCCTAATACAACTTGAGTTCAATTTTCTTCTACAGGGAAATGATGATCTGGCATTGGTCCAAGCTAGATGGGCTTTTGTCAACAAGGATGAAAATCTGCTCACAAGGCTGCAGAACATAAATTTGTCATTCCATTTTGAGGTTGAACAGCAGGTAAATGGTTACTTCATCAATTTCTTTGGCTTCAATGGCACTGCTGGTGTATGGAGAATAAAAGCTCTTGAAGAATCTGGTGGCTGGTTGGAGAGAACCACTGTGGAGGACATGGATATTGCTGTTCGTGCTCATCTTTGTGGATGGAAATTTATCTTTCTAAATGATGTAAAGGTTTGATTATGAACTGCTACTCGGAAGTTCTGTGACAGTTTATTTTAGAAAATCATTATAATGATTACCTTTTTTTATGCAGTGCCTTTGTGAAGTTCCAGAATCCTATGAGGCTTACAAGAAACAGCAACACCGTTGGCATTCAGGTCCGATGCAACTATTCCGATTGTGCTTTATTGACATCCTTCATTCAAAGGTGGGGCTTCCATCCAGATCTTTTGTCACTAAGGATGTGCATCAAAGTTGGGTTGTGCTGTTCCTATGATAAACATACAGTAATGTTTTGGTTCTCACATCTTTGCCCCTCTTCTTTTCTAAATTTAGGTAAGCTTGTCGAAGAAGGCCAATTTGATTTTTCTGTTCTTCCTCTTGCGGAAGCTGATCCTGCCATTCTACTCATTCACTCTCTTCTGCATTATCCTTCCACTGACCATGTTCCTGCCCGAGGCTCAATTGCCAGCTTGGGTTGTGTGTTATGTGCCCGGTATTATGTCCGTCGTGAACATCCTTCCAGCTCCAAGGTCATTCCCATTTGTAGTTCCGTACCTCCTTTTTGAGAACACAATGTCAGTCACCAAATTCAATGCCATGATATCAGGACTTTTTAAATTTGGGAGTTCATACGAATGGATAGTCACTAAGAAGCTAGGGAGGTCATCAGAAGCAGACTTAGTTTCCTTTGCTGAAAAGGATCCTCAGCCCCAAGCAGAAAGTAGGGGCCTTCACAGAGCATCTTCGGATTCAGGCCTTTCAGAATTAAACAAATTGGAGACAATTAAGAAGCCTGGGAAGATCAAGAGAAACCATTTGTACCGGAAGGAACTTGCCCTTGCATTCATACTATTAACCGCATCTGCCAGAAGCCTATTGTCTGCACAAGGGATTCATTTCTATTTCTTATTGTTTCAAGGAATCACTTTCCTTGTTGTCGGGCTTGATCTGATTGGAGAGCAGGTGAGCTAACCACAGTATCATCGTTCAAGCAATGGCCAAAAGAAGGCTTTAAGAAAATATTGTGCACTCACCCAATTGCCTCCCCTTACAAAAACCACCAGTGGCTGCTTCCAAGGCCCTCTGATGGAAGGTCTTATCGACCCAAAAGAGGATGGAACTATCAGATAGGTTGCTTTCAGCCAGTGATTCAATTGTTTACCGGTTTGTGGTGTTGTATCATTTAGAAGTTCTTCTCTCGTAACTATTGAATCAGAATGGATCTTTTGCTTGGCTGGGGAAGACTGTAATGCCCAACTGTACCAAAGGAGGCATTATCTATGAGTTTTTCCATTCTTTTCCCCCTCTCTTTTTTATGTATGATTCATAGATAGATTTGAAGATTTTTTTTCTCCCTTGAAAGTTTCATTGGGGATGAACTGGTATTATTAGATAGCTATCATATAGAAGACAATCAAATTAATTCATGTCTGTTTAAGTGATGAGGCTGTAATGTTATTTCTCTTTCAGTGAGCAAGTTGGCTATGATGTTGTTTAAGCCATGCGCCTTTTTGTTACCGTGTTACCTTTCACAAATAAAGAGGTTGCCATGAGGCTCTTGTTTGTTTGATGTTATCCATTTACTACTTGCAAAATGTCTGGGAAGCATATGACCGTGTAATCCCCGTTATTCATGGAAAGCATAATTAGACAAGTTTGTGAAAGGATTTTCCTTGGAAAACTCGTTTGTCATGAATGTGGTCTTAAGCATGTGAATACTTTTTTCTTCCATGGTGCTATTACTTTTAGTGACAGCCAAACGTCTACTGGCCTGCGGATGTTTTTTTCCTATTTATCTTCTTTTTCTTCCCCTACTCTCTCTTCGTAAGAAAAGACGTAGGGATGCCCAACCGATATAGTAGATACCAGTTAGTAATTTGAGATATAAAGTAAGAGTAGTGCTATGGTACTTCCATGATGTGCACGCGAGCATCTCCTTGCCATGTGGCATGAGAAGAATGGTGCAACTATTGGTTACTAGTGTTACGTAAGCCACAGGTGCTAGCATTTTACCATACCTGGGGATCTATGGCTGCTAGTGTTCGAGTAACCTGAGATACTTGTTTCCAAAATACAAGTTTCTGAAAAAGGACTTGGCAGCACCTTTGTATTTCCAAGACAGAATGTTCATTGATGACAGTTGGCGGAGCAAGCAATAGAGTTTGCCTCTGCAACTATCTTATTCTTAGCAACAGGTTGGCATTGCCTCAGGAGCATAGACAGTTAAGGGGGCACTGATTTTTGGATTCCAGTTCTTCGGCCTCATTGACAAATTTGGCTCTCCACTTCTATTATCTCCACACAATAAGATGGTATGATAAGCTTTGCTCATACCATCCGGGAGAAGTCAGAGATTCAATCAACTTGTGCTATCGTTGACGATAGGTGAAGGCAGCTAGATGGGTTTTTTTCAAATATCCCGATCTGATCCGAATCTTAATAAGACTCATCTAGCAAAACTCTATAGAGTTTGAGATTTAAAATTAAAACTTATTAGGATTTGGAACAGTTTTTTAGTAGAGTTGGATAAGATCGATTAGATTTGGACTCAAATCCGATCAGATTAAAACTGGATGATAAGAGTTCCATATCGATGTTTTAAATCATTGGATATGATCTACTACTTTAAAACTACTTGCACACAAAAAATTATATGATTTAAAAATTTCGAGCTTATGCATCAAGTGATCAAAAAATATATCTAATTTTATTTTATTTTGATTGTCTAATTTTTGGCTAGTTGATGCATATACTAGGAGCCTTCAAATCATATGATTTTTTGTGTGCTGAAAGTTTTGAAATAGTAGATCATATTCAATGTTTGAATCATCAATGAAAGACCCCCATTATAAAATTTTGTTTTGACTGGATTTGAGTCCAAATCTAATTGATCTTATTCTAGTCCGACTTTCTCTCTTTGTATATACATACACACGTGCACGCGTGTGCGGTCCGACTTTCTCTCTTTGTATATACATACACACGTGCACGCGTGTGCGTGCGCGTGCGCGCGCACGCACGCACGCACACACACACATACATACATACATACATACATACATACATATATATATATATATATATATATAATTTTATGTATATATATAATTTTATAAAAATGTATATACAATAGAGGGTGAGGAGATTATGGATTTTTTGTTTTTGATTAAAATGAGAGGAGGTCCACTTATGTGCATTAAAAAAGGAAGTATATGTACATAAGAACTAAAGGATAGAAAAAAGTATAGATATATTATAGACTTTACGTGAAGTGCCTAGGGAGTGACTCTCAAATCAAATATGATAAAACTATAATAAACTCCTATTGGACTAGACACCGAACTATAGAACAATTAAGGAAAAACACTGAGGAGCTGAAAAATAAAATCTCCATCATTTCAGAGCTGAAATGGTTGCTAGTAACCCTTGCTTCAATTTGCCAAAGTAATAGGTGGTCCAAAGTTCCATGGTGTCAACAAAGTACTAATAGATTACTTCATGCAAAAATGCTTTGAATTAAAATATTTTTCCATTCCATTCCTTTCAAATAATTCAGTAAAATACTATTACTAAATTGAGCCAGACTCGCTTACTTAGGTGCCAAGATGGAGAAAACTGTTACTCATCAAAAAGCCGTTGTGCATATCGGAGGTTGAGATCTATATTAAGTTTGTCTCCTATTTTTTTTTCAAAGCTTGTTGGTGAAATCATAGGTTATAAAGAAGTGATTCATTGTTTTATCTTAGCTGCCGCAAAGCATGAAATGGGAGGGAGTTGAAATGTTTCTTTTCAACAAGTTCTCGACTGTAATGATCCTATTTTGGTATAGGAGCCAAGCAAAAACTTATGTTTTTGTGAGAATAGAGAGAGATCATATGAGTGTAACATAGTGGAAAACCATCCGTCTACAGAAGAAGAAGTTATAGCAGGTTTTGGTAGAGAAGACTTCATTTGTGTCTCATTTCCAATGGACCTTGTCATTGCTGCTGGTTGGTCCTTTGTTTTAATAAGGTTGGAGAACTATTGAAAGTTAAATTCTCCATTAGCATTAATTCATCACTTCTCTAAAGAGACCTTTCATGTTAGGAGCATTAAAAAAATTATCTACTGAAATGAGTGGGTTCGAAGACAAGATAGAGGTTAGAGAAGATTTCTTTGAGTGGTCTATCTTCCACCCAATGATCAAACTAGAAAGAAATTAATTTGCCATCACCAAATTTAAATTTTCTACTTTGCAAGGAATAGTTCTGACTTTTTGAAATGCCCTTCCAAACCATTAAGGCATTTTTGAGAAGACTTGTCTTACTAATATTGCAAGGTTTACCACAGAAATATCAATTGATAATAGGATGATGCCAAGGCTTTGACAAGTTATTGTATAGACTCCACCATCTCTTTAAAAGCAGACATTGGTTGAATAGTTTTAAATTGATTACTCCTAAGCCTCCAAGATGTTTCGGCCTACAAACCTTTTCTTATGTAACAAGACAGTGAGCACCATGGTAAAACATTATCTCCTTTCCACAAGAACTTCCTTTTCTTCCTATCAATTTTTTTAATGACTTCTTAAGGGAAGAGAAAAGTAGACATCGAATATGTCAGAGTTGCACTTAAGATAGCATTAACCAATAATAATCTATCATCCAGAGAGCATTTTACCTTTCTAAGAATTTAATTTCTTATCTATCTTTTCTATAATAAATTGCCAATCTGAAGATTTGAGTTTAGATTATTGAAGAGGAAAACCG
Organism: Cocos nucifera; assembly: GCA_006176705.1. Lineage (NCBI taxonomy): Eukaryota > Viridiplantae > Streptophyta > Magnoliopsida > Arecales > Arecaceae > Cocos > Cocos nucifera. The sequence goes on from QRFJ01000149.1 coordinate 164,423, forward strand.
AGATACCTTGTAAGGAGCTTTGAGATGGTACAATCTAATAATTTAGCATATCAATTATATCTATCCACTGAGATACCCAAGTCGATTAATGAGCTCTTCTCAAAATTAATTTTCAAGCCAATGAGGAGCTCATATGAATAGAGGATGAATTTGAGGTTCGAAACATGCACCTTTGATTCGTTACTAAAGATTAGTATGTCATCAGCGTACTGAATACAATGGATGCTTCTAATTAAGTTAGTAGATCCAATCCCTTTTATTAGTTTTTGATTTGCTACAACTTTTAGAATGTGAACCAAAACATCCAAAACAAGGATGAAAAGGAGAAGAGATAGAGGGTCACCTTATTTGAGCCCTTTACAAACTTTGATCCGGTTAAGAGGTTCACCATTGATAATTGGGGCAATTTTTGATGTTTGAAAAATGTTACTAATCCAAGAGCACCATCTTGATCCAAAACCCCTAGCTTTAAGAAGTTGCAGCAAAAAGGTCTAATGTTATCAAAGGCTTTTTCAAAATCCAGTTTAAAAATTAGACTCCTTTGGTTTGCTTTCTTACCATGGGCGATTACTTTCATAGCAAAAACATAATAATCTGAGAATTACCTATCATGAATGAAAGCAATTTAGGAGTTCGAGTTGAGAGTATCAATATGTTTGATAGTCTGATTGAGAGAACCTTTGAGACTATCTTCATGATCCCCCTAATCAAGCTTATAGGCCTATAGTCTCTAATAGATTTGTAATCCTTCTTTTTGGGAACCAAGGCAATAAAAGCATAATTTAGCCTTTCTAGATCCATTGAGGTGGAATGAATTGCACTAAATAGTCTACAGATATCATGCTTAATGAGGTTCCAAAACTTTTGGAAGAATAGGCAAACCATGTGGCCCAGATGCCTTGTCACTTGCAAGCTAAAAATGGTGCACTTGGTTTCATCCTCACTGAGCAGTGCTTCTAAGTCATTAAGATCCAAGTTTCTATTTGAATAGACTGTATTCCAATCAATGCCAATATTGTGATGAGCAGGAGACTCAAAAAGTTTTTGATAATAATCGAAGAAAGCCTTCTTGATATACAGAGGATCATAATAGGTTTTTCCTTGATATTCCACAAATGAAATGAGATTTTTCCTTTTCCTTGCACTAGCCATTGAGTGGAGGAATTTAGCATTTTTGTCCCCATTTTTCAACCAAATCACTCTAGCTCTTTGTTTCCATAAAATTTTCTCTTGATATAAGGTGTCGTGAAATTTTTTTTTTAGACAAACTTTTTCTTCCAATTCTAGCATGGATAAGGAGCCATCTTCTTTTTTTATCCAACTATAGAATTTTTGGTTCAACTCCCTCTTTCTTTTTAAATAAGTTTTCAATAGAATTCTTGTCCCAAACCTTCAGTTTTTTCTTCAAAAATTTTAACTTTAGGGATAAGTTGGCCGCTGCATCATTTTTTGAAGGAACTATTTTCCACCAATCACAGACTAGTTCTTTGAATTTATTGATTGGGAACTAAAAGATTTTGAAGTGGAAAAGCCTGGTTGGACAATCAGTAGTTGACAATTTTTTAAGCAAATGAGACAGTGGTCTTATTTGCTTAGAATTATCAACTACTGAGTGGCCAGAGAATATAAGAAGGAAAGCATGAAGCTCAATCCAATGAGATAAGACAGCAATCAAGTTCCACCAATGACAAAACCTCTCTATGGTTGGACCAAGTATAGCATAGCTGACTTAGTCTAACTTTCATTAGATAGAGATTCTTAATGAAATTGTTGAATACAGAGGAGGTTGAGTTGCTAGCCAAATTGTTGTTGCAATCTAAAGAACATATGGTGAGGTTGAAATTATCGATAATAATCCAAGGACTATGCCACTTATTTCTAGGAACATATAACTTTTGAAGAAAGCTATCTTGGAGATTAGAATCATTTGGACCATAAACATTAGTTAACATCCATGAAGGTTTGGAGGGTTCATTGAGGGAATTGTGTAAGGTGCTGAGAGAGAAAGAACCCTCAAAGAATAGAGAATCAGTAACTTTGGAGTTCCAACACGTGAGGATGATGTCCGATGAACCAAGCACCCATTGTTAGCCAATAATCAAGACTTCTCCCACAAGATTCTATAACCAATTTATCTGATATAGTATTGAGTTTTGTTTCTTGCAAGCAAAGGACTTGACAATGAGAGGAGATGACGGTATCTTTGACCATCCTTCTCTTTAAGCAGAGCCCTAGACCTTAAATGTTCAAAGATAGAGTTGCCATCAAAGAAGAAAGGTGAAGCACAAACTGTTAAGCTTAACCAGAAAGCAAAGTGACTTGGAGAGACTAGCAAAAAGTTTTCGACCCTCTAAAAAAATTGAACAGTGTTGAATAAAATGTAATATTATTTTAATAACATAGAGTTCTAATATAACATGGCTTTGTAGGGTGTTTTTATAAAGTTGATAAGGAGTTATCTATTCCAGCATTATTACAATATCAGACTAAACCAAAAACCTATGAATAACAAAGGTGATGCCTTTAGATGCACTGCAGCGAGCACCGAGAGACTTCCATTTGTTTAAGCTTGGAGATTGCATCATTAGCAGAATTAGGGAATATAATATTATTTTTTTTCAAAAAATTTGTAGAGATCATGCGCATCGGGTTGGATCGATTTAGGCTTGAAATTTAATATTGTATCTCTTTGAAGCAATTCATCGAACACATCACAGGTATAAATAAACAAATACAAACAAAATAAGATTTATATGGTTCGGCATAAGGAGCCTAAATCCACAGGAAGGAGGAGTAATTCACTAAATAATCCATCTTGAAATAGATACAATATAGAGTACAAAATATCCAAAACAAAAATCACAAGGAAGGCAACACTATATCAAATAGAAGGCAACAAAAATCCAATCGGACTAACCAATCTCGGCCTCGATAACAAATCAAGGTAAGAGATTACCTAAAATAAAGATTTATCTTCTCAACCTTGGCAAAAAAATCAAGGAATAATACTGGAATAGCGTTGATGAACACCAACAGAAGAACAGGGGTATTCGGCAATAACACAGGGCATCCATAAAATCAAGAAGAGAAGAAGACTGAAGATCCTTCGCACCGAAAGAAAGAAAACAGAGAAGAGATCGCCCAACATACCAAAAGAATCAAATAGAGGCTTTCGGTGTAGAGCTTCAACCAGCCAGGAATGAAAAATAGGAGCAACAGGAGCAATGGAAACCAAGAGCCAAGAGCCCAAAGAAAAGCCGAAGAATAGAGCTCATTATTATTGGGAGAGAGGGCTTTGAACCCTTTTAAAGAGAAACAAATCCAGCAGTACCCAAATTTCTCCCAAAGCATACGGAAGCCAAATTTCGTTCGAAGAAGAACACCATGAATCTTAGGAGTCCATCGGAAAGACTAACATAAAACTTTCTTTTGCAAAAAACCCCTTCACATATTATTATTTGGAGCATACATTATTAAATAACAATTCTCCTCCTTGCGATAAATATTGTATCTTTATATCAGATGTACATTAAGAATACTACCTCCTCACCATAAGCCCCGAAGGACATTACCACATGCTTATACCAATCAAGTTCAAGAAATTTCTGAACTTAATTACAGGGATTGTTTTAGTGAGCATATCAGCTAGATTATGAGCAATGTAGATTTTTGAAGCCGAACATCATCTTTTTCTACCAAATCTCTAATGAAATGATACCTGACATCTACATGCTTAGTACATTTGTGATACATTTGCTCTCTGGTAAGGTGCAAAGTACTCTGGCTGTCACAATGAATATCCAAACAATCTTGCTTAAGATCCAAATCCTGTACCAACCTTTTTAGCTAAATAGCTTTCTTTGCTATCTCTGTCAATGCCACATACTCTGCTTTAGTGGTAGATAAAGCAACTATAGACTGCAAAGTAGTCTTGCAACTGATTGCACATCCAGAAAGAGCAAATATATATCCGATCAAAGATCTTCTCCTGTCTAAGTCACAAGCATAATCTGAATCATAAAATCCTATAATTGTACAATTACTCTGTGCAAAAATACCAATCCCAATTTAGAAATGCCTTTCAGATATCTAAGTATCTATTTCACAGCTGACCAATGAGATTTTTTAGGCTTATCCATATATCTGCTCACTATACTTACTGCTTGTGAAATATCAGATCAAGTGTAGACCATCTTATATATGATGCTGCCTACTACACTTGCATATGGCACTCTAGATATATATCTCTCTTCATCCTCAGTATGAGAAGAGTCTCTAGCAGATAGTCTAAAATGACTGACAAAGAAAATAGTGACTAGCTTAACTGTAGATATATCAAATTTATCTAAGACTTTCTTAATATAACCACACTGAGTAAAGAAAAATCTACCTAACTGCCTATCATATATAATCTCCATCTCAAGTATCTTCTTTGCTGGTTCAAGATCCTTCATTTCAAATGTAGTACTGAGCTTAGCTTTCAGCTTCTGAATGATTGACACGTCCTTGACTGTAATTAACATATCATCCATATATAGCAATAAGTAGCAAAAGGATCTATCTGAAAGCTGCTGGTGATACATGCAACTATCATATGGAGATTTGCTATATCCATGATCGATCATAAACCTGTCAAATTTATGGTATCATTATCTTGGAGACTACTTGAGTCCATATAAAGATTTCTTGAGTAAGCATACACGATCTTCTTTATCTAAAACCTCAAAACCAGGTGGCTATTGCATGTAAATCTGCTTCTCTAAGTCGCCATGAAGAAAAGCTATCTTAACATCTAGCTATTCCGATTCTAAATTTTGAGAAGCAACAAAAGCAAGTAGCACACAGATAGAAGAGTATTTGACTATAGGAAAAAATACCTCATTGTAGTCGATACCCTCCTATTGACTATAGCCCTTTGCCACCAACCTGGTCTTATATCTAAAATCTTGAGGACTGGCTCCTTTCTTCTTCTTGAAGATCCATTTACAGCCAATTGCCTCTTGCCCTCTGGTAATTTGACTAACCTTAAGTTTGATTCTTTTCTAAAGACTGTAGTTCTTCAACCATAGTCATGGTCCACTGCTCAGCTTATGAACTACTAATAGCTTCCTGATATGTGGTCGGTTCATTATTAATTGTGTCTGCAATACTCAGAGCATAACAGACTAACTCAGCACAAGCAAAATCCTCAAAACCATACCTTTGAGATACTCTGATCTGATGCTTGGATCTTCGAGTGGCAATACTATCAATCTAATCCTGGCCTTGCATGGTAACCTCCTCTTAAGTCTGTATCTTTGCATCTATCTACTGTTATTATTGATTATAAGTATCTTCATTTGACTGCTACTACTGCGATCTAATAGTCTGGTCAATATCCACAATAGTCTTATCCTGCTCATCCTGACCCTGATCTCTTTGAGAAGAACTAGGTTGTAGTTGTCTTGAAGAAGTGGCTGTCTCATGAATATCACATTCCTGCTGAGTAGAAATTCTTGAGATCCAGGCTCTATGCACTATAATCCATAGCCTTTCACCCCATATGCATATCCAATAAATATGCACTTTTTAGCCCTAGGATCCAATTTTTCATTTCTAACATGTGCATAAGCTAGACATCTAAAGATTTTGAGTACTGAATAGTCTGAAGGTCTCCTGTCCACATCTCTTTTGGAGTCTTCATGCTTAGTGCTGATGTTGGAGATTAGTTTATAATATAGCATGCTGTGTGAGTGGCTTCTATCTAAAAATCTCTACTTAATAAAGAGCTAGATAGCATAGATCTAACTTTCTCTAATAGTGTGTGGTTCATACGTTCTGCCATACCATTCTGCTGAGGTGTACCTACTATTATTTTGTGTCTAACAATGCCTTCTGACTTGCAAAAGTTATTAAATTCTGTAGAATAAAATTCTAATCCATTATCAGTTCAAAAGATTTTTACCTTCCTCTCGGTTTGCCTTTCGACCATTGCCTTTCATCTTTTAAATGTTTCAAACACCTCACTCTTATTTTAATAGTATATATCCAGACTTTGTAGAAGTAATCCTCAATAAAAATAAGTATATATCTGAATCCATCCTTGGATATAATTGGGGCAAGTCCTCATAGGTCAGAATGAATATAATCTAATATACCAGTTGTCCTGTGCATGCCTGTAGTAAAGCTAACTCTATGTTATTTTTTAAATATGTAGTACTCATAGAATTCAAGTACACCAATCTTCTAACCACTCAGTAGACTACGTCTGCTCAGCTTTTGTAAATCTTTGTTTGAGATATGTCCTAACCTCTGGTGCCACAAATGTATCAACTGCCCAATAGAAGACTGTACAGTTGAAGCCTATTCAATCATCGTACAGCCATCCAAATAGTAAAGAGTGCCACTTAATTTATTTCTCAATAAAGTTAATACTTTTTTATTGATAGTTATATATCCTCTATCCCATCTGCCCTCGAAACCTGCTCTATCAAAGGCATATATTGAGAGAAGATTTTTTTTTAATTTAGAAATATATTTGACATTATCCAAAGTCACCACAGTATTTATATTAGATCTAATTTGGATTATACCAATACATTCTATATTGCAGATACCATCATCCCCAAGAAGAACAGTACCATCTTTATAAGATCTAAAGGAAGAGAACCATTCATTATGACGTGTTTGTTAGATATATGTGCCCTAGAAGCCAGAATTGGCTAACACTTGTAATACACTTCTAGGGGCAAAATTATAATTTTGACTATAATCAATAAAATGGGTTATTTTCTATCACACCTGTGTATTTAGTGTCTGTGATACATCCTTTGAGTTAATGGTAATGATAATTCATATTTTTAAGAGTTAAAAATTTAAGACATGAATAATCATTATTAACTCATAAACAGCTTCCGACCATAGGATCATCACGAGGATGATGATTGATCCGGAAGGTTGGTGTACGATCGCTTCTCTTTAGTAGATGAGTCTTGAGTCTACGGTGTGGAGACACCGGAGCGAGAGTACAGGTACTCGTTAGAGAACGAGGGCACTGAGCGTGACCACCTCGAGTAGTCATTAGGAAGTCTACCTTCTCGTCAATGACTGACTCGATGCTGCAGTAGTGTGTCTGGTTCTTTGACCTGAGATGCATCGGCAGTTCACCTTGAGGGTGTTATAGTTTGACTACACCATTACTCGGTCTCCTAGCCATATGGAACCCTGAGGTGTATGTTGGCTATAGCATGTTCATTGTAGGAACTGGATTGCATCAAGATGGAATCTATCTACCTCGGTGGTAGAGGAGTAGCCCTATGATGATCATGAGAATCAAGTCCAGAAATCCCATGGCCATGGTAGAGTGAAATAATAGAAAGAGTTTCTATTTAGATTTTCACATTGGACTCGAATCGAATGATTACATCATATGACAGAGACTAGGGTTTGACGAGTTCACCTTAACCCTAATCTGATCGGGGCTCAAGATAGAAGAACTTAATCACACAGGTAGCTGCACCAAGAGGTTCGCATTCAGCTCTGATGGGTTGCCACCATATACTGCTAGGTGTCACTGGTGGATTTTGGGAGCAATTAGAATGATTTAGATGATCGATCATTCTAGCTGTTCGAATCAGAAGAGTTCTGATCCATCGAAAGGAGTTTCGATGATGTCGATGATAGAGATCATGACATATCCCATTACCATACAGAACTGAACCTAACTGGGTCACACAAACAAGGGTTTGAATCTGGTGATCATCAATTGAACTGATCTAGTTCAATTGATCTGAATGAGATTCAATTAGGTTCAAGGAAATCGTGCTAGCACTCGATTGAACCTAACGTTCTTCTTTTACTATCATAAATAAGTTGTCCTGACTGAGCCAAAGGAGTTTGTGCTCAATCAGAGGCCTTCATATGGTCTGACTGGAGGTTGTCCAAGTCAGAATAGGTTGTCTTATTTGTAAGACATTACCTGCCATTTTTGGTCACCTGCCATTTCTTGTTCTTTGACTTTGGTCAAAAGTCTACCTTTGACTGGTCAAACGTTGACCATTGACCCTTTGACTTTTGACCACATGTCATGCACCTATTGGAGAGCTGGTGGGGGCCTGTCCCCCTGCCAGAACCTGGCAAGGAGAAGGGCGCACGCCAAGGGTGGCGTGAGCCCAAGTAGGAGGCGCCTAGGAGTCCTTGTTGGACAAGGACTCCACCTCCCTTTTGGATTCCAATCAGAGTTCTACTAAGAATCCAGTTTGACTGGTCTTAGGCGCCCTCTAAGGAGGAATCCAGGGGTCTCTATTCCAACCAATCAGATTTAGATCTGATTTCACAAAGGGTTGTGATTGGTTGAGAGGAAGAGGAGTTGGATCACAAGAGGTCTATAAATAAGACCCTGCGCCCAACCCTAATTCTAAGTGAATGAAATTCAATAGAGATTTCCCATGCCCCAAGGCTGCCTCTCCCCTCTTCCTCCATGCCTAAACTTCTCCTCCTTCTCCTCTCCACGTCCAAAAGGGTTTTGGACTTAGGTTGGTGCGATTCAGATCAAGGAAAGGCGATCAAAAGCAAGAAGGCTGCGCTGCTGCAAAAGGACGACTGCAGATCTTCAAAAGAGTTTTGAAGATCCTCCAGATCAGATCCAGATCTGATTTTTGGAGGTGTGATAGAGAAGAAGAGGATCTCCAGATCCAACCCGAGTGGATACCGGTAGAGGCCAGGCGCTTGCGTGGCTAAGATCCAGAACCTTCCGCTGCAATCAGGATCATCTACAGGGTAATAGGATTACCCAAATCAGGTAAATTAAATTTGATTTAATTTATCTTATTTTATTTTATTTATTAAAATAATAAGAATCAGATCTGAAATATATCAAGATCTGATTGAGATCAAGAGAAAATTTTTGAAATATATCTCTTGATCTAATCAGATCTGGACGAACCTGGACCGGGAAATCAGGATTTCCCTTCAACTGGTATCAGAGCCATGGTTCTAAATTGTTTAGATCTGATTTTAATTTTATTTTAATTAGAAAATAAAGTGATTTCAGATGTCACATGAGATGTGATCAGATCTGAAATCAGAAAAATTAAAATTAAATGATTTGGATCTAAGAACATGAAGATATGCATGACTAGTTCTAGAATAGAATAGTTCTATAGAATAGTTTTGCATGTCTTTGATTTAATCTGATTAAATCATATTTTAGATCTTCTTATTTACTATTTTCTGATATTATAAGTGTTATAATAACATCTGATAAACAGCAAATAAAAATTATTTAATTTTAAATATCATATGAGATATGATAGATGCATGACTAGACTAGTTGTAGAATAGTTCTACATAATTGTCTAGATTAGAATTTATTTTGATTAGATCAATTTAAATCTAATTTTTTAGATTATTATGTGATAATTTAGATCTGAAAACATGCATGATTATGATACATGAGATGTATGCAAAATATGCCATGATTAGATCTACTTTATATATGAGATATATGATATAGATCTGATATTGTTTTATAGTATTGAATGTTCCTGATTAAGGCGTTCCTCTTGGCCGTCCGGTCATAAGAACGAAGAAGGGTTTAAAGGCCCTCTCTTCCCATTCGATGGGGTGTTCTTATGACGTGTAGGGGTGCTGCGTGTTCGTCCTTAATCAGAAACCCAAAACTACTTTCTGCAAACCCTAAGATCTCTGAAAACCCTAGGATTTATTGTGCATATTTTGTTTATGAACCCAACTTAATTAAGAATTAAGTTTATAGAATATTAATTAGGTCTAAAATTGAGAATTTCAGATCTAAGACATATTCATAATACTGGGTTCGGGCTTGGGTAGCTCAATTAGGTCTAAGCGGTTGATCAAACCGAATCAAGAGTTGGTTAGATGGGATCAACAATGCTTAAATTGACCAGCCTAATAGGATTAAGTCTAGGTCAAGATCGAGTCACGATCAAGCAAGACCTAATTAGGCTCAGAGGTTAGAGTCTGGATTGTAGGCTAACCCAATTGGTTCTGACTCAACAATTTGGTGTCTAAGGTAAGTTTGGCATAGACGACTGACTGGTTTTTAATTGGAAGCTACTCGACCTGAATGCGTTCTGTGCGAGTTAACGGCATATTCCTTCCACCGATCTCACTTACCTGGCCATATCTGTTGACACAGTTCTGATCTGAGGTGGTCAATAATCCGAGCTAACCATGCCACTAGGTTAGTCATAATTGTTATGACTAAGCCAAGTCTAGTTTAATGAGACCTGAATCAATTCTCCCTAAGAAAAGATTAAGTCCGAGGTCTTCCACCATTGTAGACGTGCGGGCCCTTCCCGGGTTGATTGTTCTCGACTGGATACAGTGGCTCAGTTGCACCGGGAAGACGCAACCATGTCTATTAGGCATTGGATGCTATGGGCTGGAGGATGAGTTGGGCTCAATATTTTGGATACGGTGAGAGACCCAATTAGGAACCCAGTCTATGCAAATGGTGGGTCTGACTTAACTAAGGAGTGGATCAATAATTCCGATACGGTGAGATTCATGAATTAGAGACCAAGTTTGGGTGCACCATGATTAGAGAATCATTGAACAAGAGTTGTTCACTCATTGGCTAACCCATCACCAATAACTGTTAGGTGAGGTGATGAGTCAGTTGGTGAGACGCACCACCACCAGAAATCATCAATCGTGGAGATTTCTCATCTCTACAGAGGGAGTGTAGGGATCTGAGAAAAATAATGGGAGTAATTTGTTTAAAAATAAAATTCCTAAACAAATTGGTCAAGTCAAAATTACAATATCTAACTAGAATCTTTGACTCTCTACAGGAAATGTCTGCGTCAAACCCACTGGCACGTATCCTAGACACACATAGACTAACTGGACCCAATTATAAAGATTGGCTCAGGAACTACAAAATTATTTTGGGTTCAGAGAAGTTAACACATGTTTTGGACCAGGACCCCACCTTACCACTCGTCCATCCACTGAACAGAGAGCGTCTCTAGAAAATGGATTGACGAAGACAATAAGCCAGATACTACATTGTGGCTCGATGTCTGAAGCTCCAGTGCCAACATGAAGATATCGGGACTGCTCGCAATGTTGGCTCACCTACAGGAGATGTTTGGTGAACAGAGTCGCGCAGCCAAATATCAAGTCACAAAATGACTTTTTAAGGCTAAGATGCGTGATGGGCAGTCAGTCCAAGATCACTGTCTGACAATGATCAAGGACATGGAAGAGCTTGAGAAGCTCGGTGTGAAGTTGGACTTGGACTTGCAGAACGATATTATTCTGCAATCCTTGACTGATGTATATAGGCAATTCATCATGAATTACCACATGCTAAACTCAAAATCCTTGGCCGAGTTGATGAATATGCTGGTTACCGCTGAGCTTTCTATGAAAGGTTCTAAAGGCTCAGTTCTTGCTATAGGACGGACTTCTTCCAAAAGAAAGTCTTATGGAAAGAAAAAGAAGTCTGTGAAAAAGCAAAAGGTGAGGATCAAAGAAGAAGAAGGCAGAATCGAAGAAAAAGCGATGGCAAAGGAAAGTTTTCCATTGCAACAGCGACGGCCATTGGAAGCGGAACTGCCCTACTTACCTGGCCCCCTAAAACAAGAAGGAAGGTCCTTCTGGAGGTATGCTCGTTATTGAGTCTAACCTTACGGTTCTTCTGCATCCAGTTGGGTGCTTGACTCTAGTCTAGTGCTCATCTGTGCACTTCTATGCAGGGTCTTGAGGATAGCAGGAGGCTGAGGGATGGAGACATGATCCTACGCGTCGGTAATGGAGCAAGAGTTGCTGCAGTAGCCGTGGGAACATACCCTCTGCGATTACCATCTGATTTAGACTTAGTTTTAAAAGACTGTTATTATGTGCCTGCAGCTAGCAGGAATTTTGATTCTGTTTCATGCTTAGCACAAGAAGGTATGTGATCACCTTCTTAAGGACCATTGTAACATTCTTTATGAAAGAAATAAAATTGCAAATGGTTTCTTGTTAATGGTCTTTATCAGTTGCATATTGATGTACCTGTTTTAACATCGAGCAAAAACTGAATGCCAAACGACCTAGGGATAGTCCAAAGATAGATATCTTGGCACCTGAGATTAGGTCATATAGAAAGATAGGATTAACAAATTGGAGAAAAATGGGCTATTGAGTCCATTGACTTTTGAGTCATATCCAACTTGTGAATCTTGTCTTCAAGGCAAAATGACTAAACTCCCTTTTGTTGGACATGGGGAGAGGGCCACAGATCTCCTTGCCCTAGAACATACTGATGTGTGCGGCCCATTCGATGTGCCGGCTAGAGGCAATTTTGTCTACTTCATTACCTTTACCGATGATCTGTCTAGGTATGGGTATGTGTATCTTATGAGACATAAGTCTGAAGCCTTTGAAAAGTTCAAAAGATCAGACATGAAGTAGAAAAAAACTGGAAAACCCATTAAGGTTCTTCGATCAGATCGAGGAGTGAATACCTTAGCCGAAATTTCTAGACTATCTTAAGAAAAATGGCATAGTCTCTCAATGGACTCCACCAGGAACACCTCAACTCAATGGGGTTTCAGAACGGAGAAATCAGACTCTATTGGATATGGTTCGATCCATGATGAGCTTCACAGACCTCCCAGATTTTCTTTGGGGACATTCATTATTAACTTCAATCTATCTACTGAACAGGGTTCCCTCTAAAATCGTTCCTACCATACCGTATGAGATATGGCACGGTAAGAAATCAAGTCTGAGTCATCTCAGAATTTGGGGTTGTCCGGCTCATGTCAAAAGATAACAAGCGGACAAGTTAGAGTTTAGGTCCTTTAGAGCTCGATTCATAGGATATCCTAAAGAGTTATTAGTGAAGGGAAATCCTGATTTCCCGGTCCAGGTTCGTCCAGATCTGATTAGATCAAGAGATATATTTCAAAAATTTTTCCCTTGATCTTAATCAGATCTTGATATGTTTCAGATCTGATTCTTATTATTTTAATAAATAAAATAAAATAAGATAAATTAATCTAATTTAGATTACACTGAAGGGTAATCCTATACCCTGTTGAGTGATCCTGTTGAATCAGCGGAAGTTGATCTTAGCTCACACAATGCCCTGGTCTCTACCGTTATCCACTCAGGTTGATCTGAAGATCCCTCTTCTCTCTATCAACCTCCAAAAATCAGATCTGGATCTGATCTGGAGGATCTTCAAAAACTCTTTTTGAAGATCGGCAGTATCGTTTCTTGTGGTTGCATGCGTCAGGCGCAGGCCTTCTTTGACTTTTGGATTCGCGCTTTCCTTGATCTGAATCGCACCAACTCAAGTCCAAAATGACTGTTTGGACGTGGAAGCAAGGGGAGAAGAGGACTAATGGCATGAGAAGAGGAGGGGAGAGGCAGCCTTGGGGTCATTGAATAGCTACTTGGATATTAGGGTTGGGCAGGGTCTTATTTATAGACTCTTTGTGATGCACTCCTCTCTCCTCCCAACCAATCACAACCCTTTTGTGAAATCAGATCTAAACTGATTGTTGGAATAGAGACCCTGATTCCTCCTTAGAGGGGCCTAAGACCAGTCAAACTGGGATTCTTAGTAGAACTCTAATTGGAATCCAAAAAGGGAGGTGGAGTCCTTGTCCAACAAGGACTCCATAGGGCCTCCACTTGGGCTCACGCCACTTGGCGGCGCCCTTCCTTGCCAGGTCGGTAGGGGACAGCCCCCACCAGCTCTCCAATAGGTGCATGAAATGTGTCAAAAGTCAAAGGGTAAATGGTCAACGTTTGACCATCAAAGGTAACTTTTGACCAAGTCAAAGAACAAAAATGGCAGGTGACCAAAAATGGCAGGTAATGTCTTACAAATAAGACAACCTTTCTGACTTGGACAACCTCCAGTCAGACCATAGAAGGCCTCTGATTGAGCACAAACTCCTTTGGCTCAGTCAGACAACTTATTTATGATAGTAAAAGAAGAACGTTAGTTCAATCGAGTGCTAGCACGATTTCCTTGAACCTAATTGAATCTCATTCAGATCAATTGAACTAGATCAGTTCAATTGATGATCACCAAGATTCAAACGCCTTGTGGTGACCCAGTTAGGTTCAGTTCTGTATGGTAATGGGATATGTCATGATCTCTATCATAGACATCATCGAAACTCCCTTTCGATGGATCAGAACTCTTTGATTCGAACAGCTAGAATGATCGATCATCTAAATCATTCTAATTGCTCCCAAAATCCACCAGTGACACCTAGCAGTATATGGTGGCAACCCATCAGAGCTGAATGCGAACCTCTTGTGCAGCTACCTGTGGTGATAGTTCTTCTATCTTGACCCCACGATCAGATTAGGGTTAAGGTGAACTCGTCAAACCCTAGTCTCTGTCATATGATAATCATTCGATTCGAGTCCATGTGAAAATCTAAATAGAAACTCTTTCTATTATTTCAACTCCCATGGCCATGGCTTCGGACTTGATTCTCATGATCATCATAGGGCTACTCCCTCTACCACCGAGGTAGATAGATCCCATCTTGATGCAATCCAGTTCCTACAATGAACATGTCATGCCAACATACACCTCAGGTTCCATATGGCTAGGAGACCGAGTAATGGTGTAGTCAAACTATAACACCCTCAGGTGAACCCGATGCACTCAGGTCAAAGAACCAGACACACTACTGCAGCATCGAGTCATCATTGACGAGAAGGTAGACTTCCTAATGACTACTCGTGGTCACGCTCAGTGCCCTCGTTCTCTAACGAGTACCTATACTCTTCGACTCCTGGTGTCTCCCACCGTTAGACTCAAGACTCATCTACTAAAGAGAAGCGATCGTACACAACCTTCCGGATACATCACCATCCTTGTGATGATCCTATGGTCGGGAGCTGTTTATGAGTAAATAATGATTACATGTCTTAAATTTTCAACTCTTGAAAATATGAATATCATTACCATTAACTCAAAGGATGTATCACAGACACCTAAATACACAGTGTGATAGAAAAATAACCCATTTATTAATTATAGTCAAAAATTATAATTTGCCCCTAGAAGTGTATTACAAGTGTCAGCCAATTTTGGCTTCTAGGGCACATATATCTACACTAATCTCTCCACTTGATCCTTAAAGCCAATTGCTACAAGTCTAAGTCCCATCTTCTCAAGGTAGCTCGATCTCTGCGGGCCAACGGCTTGTAAGTGGTCTGCCACATTATCTATCGCATTGACTCTCTTGAACTCAACGTAACCTTCTCAAGGTAATCGCGGATGAGAGGTATCACCGTTTCTTGGAACTCTTCAGCACAAACCATCTGCAGATGTCGACTTTCGAATCATCCTATATCGGACATGAAGTCCAGTCTGTGTATCCCTGGACCAGGAGTTCTCCGTTACCAAAGAACCAACCAATATCCTTAGTTCTTCTCAAAGTACTTAAGGATACATTTCACAGAAGTCCAGTGTTCTTCACCTGATTTGACTGATATCTGCTTGTGACACTCACAGCAGGCTGATATCAGGTCGTGTACTAGCATGGCATACATGAGGCTCCCTATTGCAGAAGCATAAGGGATCTTGCTCATGTGTTCTATTTCCTCAGGTGTGCTGGGGCACATCTTCTAGGAAAGATGAATACCATGTCTGAAGGTATTAATCCCTCTTAGAGTTTCCATACTAAACCTCTTTAGTACTTCCTCTATGTACATTTTCTGAAAGTCCTAGCATCCTATTGGTCTATCCCTATAGACCTTAAATTCCTAGAATAAAGGATGCTTCACCTAGGTCTTCATGGAGAATTTCCTTGGACAACCACATCTTGACTGATGTCACATGGGAATATCATTCCCAATAAGGAGGAGTCATCACGTACAATATGAGGAAGACAACAGCGCCCCCACTGACCTTTTGAAAACACATGGTTCCTCTTCAGTTTTTGATGAAACCAAACTTTTTGATCACATCATTGAAACGAGTGTTCCAGCTCCGAGATGCTTGCTTAAGTCCATATATGGACCTTTGTAGCTGCAAATTTGATCAGTATCACTGGAAATTGAAACCTAGTCGGCTGTTCCATATAGATATCTTCCTCAAGATATCCATTCTAGAATGCCGTTTCACGTCATTTGCCATATTTCATAATCGAAATAGGTGGCAATGCAAGCAGCATGTGCGGATGGATTTAGCATAGCACCGGGGAAAAGGTATCCTGATAACAATGCTTCAGCGTGACTATAACCTTTTGCCACAGTCTAGCCTTGAATGTCTTCCACATTTCCATCTGCACCAATCTTTTTCTCTTGAAATCCATTTACACCCAATAGGTACTATACCCTTCTGTGGATCTACCAAGGTCCAGACTTGGTTTGAAGTGCATCGAGTCAATTTCTGACTTCATTGCTCTAGCCATTTCTCGGATCGAATCTGATATCGCCTCGTTGTAGGTTTTGGGATCATCACCATGAGCACCATTACCTATGAGAATATTTCCTCTACTTTCCTCTGAAATAATACCTAAGTATCTTTCAGGGGGAACGGGAAACTCTTTCCGATCTACGAGGTGGAGGAGGTAGTGTTTCTTATTGGCTCAACCTGATTTGGTTCCACTTGGTCCTTAGCTCGTTCTGCTTGTGAGACTTTCTCATCAAGCTTAATCTGCTTTCAATGCCATATCTTGAATAAACTGTTTTCAAGAAAATATGGCATTCGACTCACAATCACATTGTGGTCTTCTGAATGTAGAAATAGTATCCTAATGACTCTTTAGGATATCCTATGAATCGAGCTCTAAAGGACCTAAACTCTAACTTGTCCGCTTGTTGTCTTTTGACATGAGCCGGACAACCCCAAATTCTGAGATGACTCAGACTTGGTTTCTTACCGTGCCATATCTCATACGGTGTGGTAGGAACGGTTTTAGAGGGAAACCCTATTCAGTAAATAGATTGAAGTTAACAATGAAGTGTCCCAAAGAAAATCAGGGAGGTCTGTGAAGCTCATCATGGATCGAACCATATCCAATAGAGTCTGATTTCTCCGTTCTGAAATCCCATTGAGTTGAGGTGTTCCTGGTGGAGTCCATTGAGAGACTATGCCATTTTCCTTAAGATAGTCTAGGAATTTCTCGCTAAGGTATTCACCTCCTCGATCTGATCGAAGAACCTTAATGGGTTTTTCAGTTTGTTTTTCTACTTCATGTCTGAATTCTTTGAACTTTTCAAAAGCTTCAGACTTGTGTCTCATAAGATACACATACCCATACCTAGACAGATCATCAGTAAAGATAATGAAGTAGACAAAATTGCCTCTAGCCGGCACATCAAATGGGCCGCACACATCAGTATGTACTAGGGCAAGGAGATCTGTGGCCCTCTCCCCATGTCCAACAAAAGGGAGTTTTGTCATTTTGCCTTGAAGACAAGATTCACAAGTTGGATATGACTCAAAGTCAAATGACTCAATAGCCCATTTTTCTCCAATTTGTTAATCCTATCTTCTGCTATATGACCTAATCTCAGTGCCATAGATATCTTCGTTTGGACTATCCCTAGGTCGTTTGGCATTCACATTTTGCTCGATAAGTTAGAAACAGATACATCAATATGCAGGGCTGATAAAGACCATTAATAAGGAAACCATTTTGCAATTTATTTCTTTCATAAAGAATGTTACAATGGTCCTTAAAGAAGGTGATCACATAACCTTCTTGTGCTAAGCATGAAACAGAAATCAAATTCCTGCTAGCTGCAGGCACATAATAACAGTCTTTTAAAACTAAGTCTAAAACCAGATGTAATCGAAGAGGGTATGTTCCACGGCTTACTGCAAGCAACTCTTGCTCCATTACCGAATGCGTAGGATCATGTCTCCATCCCTCAGCCTCCTGCTATCCTCAAGACCTGCATAGAAGTGCACAATGAGCACTAGAACAGAGTCAAGCACCCAACTGGATGCAGAAGAAACCGTAAGGTTAGACTCAATAACGAGCATACCTCCAGAAGACCTTCCTTCTTGTTCTTTAGGGTGGCAGGTAAGTAGGGCAGTTCCGCTTCCAATGGCCGTCGCTGTTGCAATGGAAAAACTTTTCCTTTGCCATCGACCTTTCTTCTTCGGTTCTGCCTTCTTCTTCTTTGATCCTTCACCTTTTGCTTTTTCACACAGACTTTTTTCTTTCCATAAGACTTTCTTTTGGAAGAAGTCCGTTCCATAGCAAGAACTGAGCCTTTAGAACCTTTCATAGAAAGCTCAGCGGTAACCAGCATATTCATCAATTCGGCCAAGGAATTTTGAAGTTTATGCATGTGGTAATTCATGATGAATTGCCCATATGCATCAGTCAAGGATTGCAGAATAATATCGTTCTGCAGATCCAAGTCCAACTTCACACCGAGCTTCTCAAGCTCTTCCATGTCCTTGATCATTGTCAGACAGTGATCTTGGACTGACTGCCCATCACGCATCTTAGCCTTAAAAAGTCATTTCGTGACTTGATACTTGGCTGCGCCGACTTCTGTTCACCAAACATCTCCTGCAGGTGAGCCAACATTTGGCGAGCAGTCCGATATCTTCATGTTGGCGCTGGAGCTCATCAGACATCGAGCCCAACATGTAATATCTGGCCTTATTATCTTCGTCTATCCATTTTTTCAGAGATGCTCTCTGTTCAGTGGATGGACAAGCTGGTAAGGTGGGAGGGTCCTGGTCCAAAACATGGGTTAACTTCTCTGGAACCCAAAATGATTTTGTAGTTTCCTGAGCCAATCTTTATAATTGGGTCCGGTCAGTCTATGTGTGTCCAGGAATACGTGCCTAAGTGGGTTGGACGCAGAATATTTTTCCTGTAGAGAGTCAAAGATTCTAGTTAGATACTGTAATTTATGACTTGACCAATTTATTTAGGAATTTTATTTTTAAACAAATTAGCTCCCACTATTTTCTGGATCCCTACACTCCCTCTGTAGAGATGCAAAAATCTCCATGATTAATGATTTCTAGTGGGTGGTGCGGTCTCACCAACTGACTCATCACCTCACCTAACAGTTATTGGTGATGGGTTAGCCAATGAGTGAACAACTCTTGTTCAATGATTCTCTAATCATGGTGCACCCAAACTTGGATCTCTAATTCATGAATCTCACCGTATCCGAATATTGATCCACTCCTTAGTTAAGTCAGACCCACCATTTGCATAGACTGGGATTCCTAATTGAGTCTCTCACCGTATCCAAAATATTGAGCCCAACTCATCCTCCAGCCCATAGCATCCAATGCCTAATAGACATGGTTGCATCTTCCCGGTGCAACTGAGCCACTGTATCCAGCCGAGAACAATCAACCCCGGGAAGGGCCCGCACATCTACAATGGTGGAAGACCTCAGACTTAATCTTTTCTTAGGGAGAATTGATTCAGGTCTCATTAAACTAGACTTGGCATAGTCATAACAATTATGACTAACCTAGTGGCATGGGTTAGCTCGGATTATTGACCACCTCAGATCAGAACTGTGTCAACAGATATGGCCAGGTAAGTGAGACCGGTGGAAGGAATATGCCCTTAACTCGTACAAGAACGCATTCAGGTCGAGTAGCTTCCAATTAAAAACCAGTCGGTCGTCTGTGCCAAACTTACCTTAGACACCAAATTGTTGAGTCAGAACCAATTGGTTAGCCTACAATCCAGACTCTAACCTCTGAGCCTAATTAGGTCTTGCTTGATCGTGACTCGATCTTGACCCAGACTTAATCCTATTAGGCTGGTCAATTTAAGCATTGTTGATCCCATCTAACCAACTCTTGATTCGATTTGATCAACCGCTTAGACCTAATTGAGCTACCCAAGCCCGAACCCAGTATTATGAATATGTCTTAGATCTGAAATTCTCAATTTTAGACCTAATTAATATTCCATAAACTTAATTCTTAATTAAGTTGGGTTCATAAACAAAATATGCATAATAAATCCTAGGGTTTCAGGATCTAGGGTTTTGCAGAAAGTAAGTTTTGGTTTCTGATTAAGGACGAACACGCAGCACCCCTACACATCATAAGAACACCCCATCGAATGGAAAGAGAGGGCCTTTAAACCCTTCTTCATTCTTATGACCGGACGGCTCCAAGAGGAACGCCTTAATCAGGAACATGCAATACTACAAAACAGTTTTAGATCTATATCATATATCTCATATACAAATTAGATCTAATCATGGCATATTTTGCATACATCTCATGTATCAAATCATGCATGTTTTTCAGATCTAAATTATCTCATAATAATCTAAAAAATTAGATTTAAATTGATCTAATCAAAATAAAATTCTAATCTAGATAATTATGTAGAACTATTCTACAACTAGTCTAGACATGCATCAATCATATCTCATATGATATTTAAAATTAAATAATTTTTATTTGCTATTGTTTTAGATGTTATTATAACACTTATAATATCAAAAAATAGTAAATAAATAGATCTAAAATATGATTTAATCAATTAAATCAAAGACATGCAAAACTATTCTATAGAACTATTCTATTTCTAGAACTAGTCATGCATATCTTCATGTAATCTTAGATCCAAATCATTTAATTTTAATTTTTCTGATTTTCAGATCTGATCACATCTCATGTGACATCTGAAATCACTTATTTTTTAATTAAAATAAAATTAAAATCAGATCTAAATAAATTTAGAACCATGGCTCTGATACCAAGTTGAAGGGAAATCCTGATTTTCCCGGTCCAGGTTTCGTTCCAGATCTGATTAGATCAAGAGATATATTTCAAAAATTTTTCTCTTTGATCTTAATCAGATCTTGATATGTTTCAGATCTAATTCTTATTATTTTAATAAATAAAATAAAATAAGATAAATTAAATCAAATTTAATTTTACCTGATTTGGGTAATCCTATTACCCTGTAGATGATCCTGATTGCAGCGGAAGGTTCTGGATCTTAGCCACGCAAGCGCCTGGCCTCTACCGGTATCCACTCGGGTTGGATCTGGAGATCCTCTTCTTCTCTATCACACCTCCAAAAATCAGATCTGGATCTGATCTGGAGGATCTTCAAAACTCTTTTGAAGATCTGCAGTCGTCCTTTGCAGCAGCGCAGCCTTCTTGCTTTTGATCGCCTTTCCTTGATCTGAATCGCACCAAACTAAGTCCAAAACACTTTTGGACGTGGAGAGCAAGGGGAGAAGAGACTATGGCATGGAGAAGGAGGGGAGAGGCAGCCTTGGGGCGTATCTAATAGCATTGGAATTAGGGTTGGGCGCAGGGTCTTATTTATAGACCTCTTGTGATCCAACTCCTCTTCCTCTCAACCAATCACAACCCTTTGTGAAATCAGATCTAAATCTGATTGGTTGGAATAGAGACCCTGGATTCCTCCTTAGAGGGCGCCTAAGACCAGTCAAACTGGATTCTTAGTAGAACTCTAATTGGAATCCAAAAGGGAGGTGGAGTCCTTGTCCAACAAGGACTCCTAGGCGCCTCCTACTTGGGCTCACGCCACCCTTGGCGTGCGCCCTTCTCCTTGCCAGGTTCTGGCAGGGGGACAGGCCCCCACCAGCTCTCCAATAGGTGCATGACATGTGGTCAAAAGTCAAAGGGTGAATGGTCAACGTTTGACCAGTCAAAGGTACACTTTTGACCAAAGTCAAAGAACAAGAAATGGCAGGTGACCAAAAATGGCAGGTAATGTCTTACAAATAAGACAACCTATTCTGACTTGGACAAACTCCAGTCAGACCATATGAAGGCCTCTGATTGAGCACAAACTCCTTTGGCTCAGTCAGGACAATTATTTATGATAGTAAAAGAAGAACGTTAGGTTCAATCGAGTGCTAGCACGATTTCCTTGAACCTAATTGAATCTCATTCAGATCAATTGAACTAGATCAGTTCAATTGATGATCACCAGATTCAAACCCTTGTTTGTGTGACCCAGTTAGGTTCAGTTCTGTATGGTAATGGGATATGTCATGATCTCTATCATAGACATCATCGAAACTCCTTTCGATGGATCAGAACTCTTCTGATTCGAACAGCTAGAATGATCGATCATCTAAATCATTCTAATTGCTCCCAAAATCCACCAGTGACACCTAGCAGTATATGGTGGCAACCCATCAGAGCTGAATGCGAACCTCTTGGTGCAGCTACCTGTGTGATTCAGTTTTCTATCTTGAGCCCCGATCAGATTAGGGTTAAGGTGAACTCGTCAAACCCTAGTCTCTGTCATATGATGTAATCATTCGATTCGAGTCCAGTGTGAAAATCTAAATAGAAACTCTTTCTATTATTTCACTCTGCCATGGCCATGGGCTTCAGGACTTGATTCTCATGATCATCATAGGGCTACTCCTCTACCATCGAGGTAGATAGATCCCATCTTGATGCAATCCAGTTCCTAACAATGAACATGTCACGCCAACATACACCTCAGGGTTCCATATGGCTAGGAGACCTGAGTAATGGTGTAGTCAAACTATAACACCCTCAAGGTGAACTGCCGATGCATCTCAGGTCAAAGAACCAGACACACTACTGCAGCATCGAGTCAGTCATTGACGAGAAGGTAGACTTCCTAATGACTACTCGAGGTGGTCACGCTCAGTGCCCTCGTTCTCTAACGAGTACCTGTACTCTCGCTCTGGTGTCTCCACACCATAGACTCAAGACTCATCTACTAAAAGAGAGCGATCGTACACAACCTTTCGGATCAATCACCATCCTCGTGATGATCCTATGGTCGAGCTGTTTATGAGTTAATAATGATTATTCATGTCTTAAATTTTCAACTCTTGAAAATATGAATTATCATTATCATTAACTCAAAGGATGTATCACAGACACTAAAGTACACATGTGTGATAGAAAATAACCCCATTTCATTAATTATAGTCAAAATTATAATTTTGCCCATAGAAGTGTATTACAAGTGTCAGCCAATTTTGGCTTCTAGGGCACATATATCTAACAATTAGGATACTATTTCTACATTCCAGAAAACCACAATGTGATTGTGAGTCGACATGCCATATTTCTTGAAAAATAGTTTATTCAAGATAGGCGGCATTGGAAAGCAGATTAAGCTTGATGAGAAAGTCTCACAAGCAGAACGAGCTAAGAACCAAGTGGAACCAAATCAGGTTGAGCCAATAAGAACACTACCTCCTCCACCTCGTAGATCGGAAAGAGTTTTTCGTCCCCCTGAAAGATACTTAGGTATTATTTCAGAGGACGTAGAGGAAATGTTCCTCATAGGTAATGGTGCTCATGGTGATGATCCCAAAACCTACAACGAGGCGATATCAGATATCGACTCCGAGAAATGGCTTGAGGCAATGAAGTCAGAGATCGACTCGATGCACTCAAACCAAGTCTGGATCTTGGTAGATCCACCAGAAGGTATAGTACCTATTAGGTGTAAATGGATCTTCAAGAGAAAGATTGGTGCAGATGGAAATGTGGAGACATTCAAGGCTAGACTGATGGCAAAAGGTTATAGTCAACGCGAAGGCATAGACTATCAGGATACCTTTTCCCCAGTAGCTATGCTAAAATCCATCCGCACATTGCTTGCTATTGCAGCCTATTTCGATTACGAAATATGGCAAATGGACGTGAAAACGGCATTCCTGAATGGATATCTTGAGGAAGATATCTATATGGAACAGCCGCTAGGTTTCACATCCAGTGATACTGATCACAAGGTTTGCAAGCTACAAAGGTCCATATATGGACTTAAGCAAGCATCTCGGAGCTGGAACACTCGTTTCAATGATGTGATCAAAATGTTTGGTTTCATCAAAAATGAAGAGGAACCATGTGTTTTCAAAAGGGTCAGTGGGAGCGCTGTTGTCTTCCTCGTATTGTACGTGGATGACATCCTTCTTATTGGGAATGATATTCCCATGCTGACTTCAGTCAAGGTGTGGTTGTCCAAGGAATTCTCCATGAAAGACCTAGGTGAAGCATCCTTTATTCTAGGAATTAAGGTCTATAGGGATAGACCGAATAGGATGCTAGGACTTTCACAGAAGATGTACATAGAGGAAGTACTAAAGAGGTTTAGTATGGAAAACTCTAAGAGGGGATTAATACCCTTCAGACATGGTATTCATCTTTTCAAGAAGATGTACCCCAGCACACCTGAGGAAATAGAACGCATGAGCAAGATCCCTTATGCTTTTGCAATAGGGAGCCTCATGTATGCCATGCTATGTACACGACCTGATATAGCCCATGCTGTGAGTGTCACAAGCAGATATCAGTCAAATCCAGGTGAAGAACACTGGACTTCTGTGAAATGTATCCTTAAGTACTTGAGAAGAACTAAGGATATGATGCTAATCTTTGGTAACGGAGAACTCCTGGTCCAGGGATACACAGACTCGGACTTCATGTCCGATATAGATGATCGAAAGTCGACATCTGCCAGACTGTTTGTGCTGGAAGAGTTTCTAGCAAACGGTGATACCACCTCATCCGCGATTACCTTGAGAAGGGTTACGTCGAGGTCAAGAGAGTCAACTCCGCAGATAATGTGGCAGACCCACTTACAAAGCCGTTGGGCCAGCAGAAGATCGAAGCCCACCTTGAGAAGATGGAACTTAGACTTGTAGCCAATTGGCTTTAGGACAAGTGGGAGATTGTTAGATATATGTGCCCTAGAAGCCAGAATTGGCTGACACTTGTAATACACTTCTAGGGGCAAAATTATAATTTTGACTATAATCAATAAAATGGGTTATTTTCTATCACACCTGTGTATTTAGTGTCTGTGATACATCCTTTGAGTTAATGGTAATGATAATTCATATTTTCAAGAGTTGAAAATTTAAGACATGAATAATCATTATTAACTCATAAACAGCTCCGACCATAGGATCATCACGAGGATGGTGATTGATCCGGAAGGTTGGTGTACGATCGCTTCTCTTTAGTAGATGAGTCTTGAGTCTACGGTGTGGAGACACCAGAGCGAGAGTATAGTGTACTTCGTTAGAGAACGAGGGCACTGAGCGTGACCACCTCGAGTAGTCATTAGGAGTCTACCTTCTCGTCAATGACTGACTCGATGCTGCAGTAGTGTGTCTGTTCTTTGACCTGAGATGCATCGGACAGTTCACCTTGAGGGTGTTATAGTTTGACTAACCATTACTCGTCTCCTAGCCATATGGAACCCTGAGGTGTATGTTGGCTATAGCATGTTCATTGTAGGAACTGGATTGCATCAAGATAGAATCTATCTACCTCGGTGGTAGAGGAGTAGCCCTATGATGATCATGAGAATCAAGTCCAGAAATCCATGGCCATGGTAGAGTGAAATAATAGAAAGAGTTTCTATTTAGATTTTTCACATTGGACTCGAATCGAATGATTACATCATATGACAGAGACTAGGGTTTGACGAGTTCACCTTAACCCTAATCTGATCGGGGCTCAAGATAGAAGAACTTAATCACACAGGTAGCTGCACCAAGAGGTTCGCATTCAGCTCTGATGGGTTGCCACCATATACTGCTAGGTGTCACTGGTGGATTTTGGGAGCAATTAGAATGATTTAGATGAATCGATCATTCTAGCTGTTCGAATCAGAAGAGTTCTGATCCATCGAAAGGAGTTTCGATGATGTCGATGATAGAGATCATGATATATCCCATTACCATACAGAACTGAACCTAACTGGGTCACACAAACAAGGGTTTGAATCTGGTGATCATCAATTGAACTGATCTAGTTCAATTGATCTGAATGAGATTCAATTAGGTTCAAGGAAATCGTGCTAGCACTCGATTGAACCTAACGTTCTTCTTTTACTATCATAAATAAGTTGTCCTAACTGAGCCAAAGGAGTTTGTGCTCAATCAGAGGCCTTCATATGGTCTGACTGGAGGTTGTCCAAGTTAGAATAGGTTGTCTTATTTGTAAGACATTACCTGCCATTTTTGGTCACCTATCATTTCTTGTTCTTTGACTTTGGTCAAAAGTCTACCTTTGATTGGTCAAACGTTGACCATTGACCCTTTGACTTTGACCACATGTCATGCACCTTATTGGAGAGCTGGTGGGGGCCTGTCCCCCTGCCAGAACCTGGCAAGGAGAAGGGCGCACGCCCAGGGTGGTGTGAGCCCAAGTAGGAGGCACCTAGGAGTCCTTGTTGGACAAGGACTCCACCTCCCTTTTGGATTCCAATCAGAGTTCTACTAAGAATTCAGTTTGACTGGTCTTAGGCGCCCTCTAAGGAGGAATCCAGGGGTCTCTATTTCAACCAATCAGATTTAGATCTGATTTCACAAAGGGTTGTAATTGGTTGGGAGGAAGAGGTGTTGGATCACAAGAGGTCTATAAATAAGACCCTGCGCCCAACCCTAATTCTGAGTGAATGAAATTCAATAAAGATTTCCCATGCCCCAAGGCTGCCTCTCCCCTCTTCCTCCATGCCTAAACTTCTCCTCCTTCTCCTCTCCACATCCAAAAGGGTTTTGGACTTAGGTTGGTGCGATTCAGATCAAGGAAAGGCGATCAAAATCAAGAAGGCTGCGCTGCTGCAAAAGGATGACTGCAGATCTTCAAAAGAGTTTTGAAGATCCTCCAGATCAGATCCAGATCTGATTTTTGGAGGTATGATAGAGAAGAAGAGGATCTCCAGATCTAACCCGAGTGGATACCGGTAGAGGCCAGGCGCTTGTGTGGCTAAGATTCAGAACCTTCCGCTGCAATCAGGATCATCTCCAGGGTAATAGGATTACCCAAATCAGGTAAATTAAATTTGATTTAATTTATCTTATTTTATTTTATTTATTAAGATAATAAGAATCAGATCTGAAATATATCAAGATCTGATTAAGATCAAGAGAAAATTTTTGAAATATATCTCTTGATCTAATCAGATCTGGACGAACCTGGATCGGGAAATCAGGATTTCCCTTCAGTATCATGTGGAAGGATGCTCTAGAATCCATGATCCAAGTATCATCATCACTAACACTGCAAGCAGTTGTATACTGCTATGACCTTCTAATGAAACTACAACCGATGCTATATCTAAGACTATTCCTTTATCCTTTTGTTCTTTCTCTTTCTTAGACTGTAGAAGTCTACATTCTAATTTTTAGTGGCCTAGCCTTTTGCAATAGTGATAAATACCTGATCTTTTAGGCCTAGACTTTGATCTATTTTTAGACTTGCTTCTATCTTGTCCTTCCTTTTTCTATTTATCTCTGCCTCTAACTATAAGTCCTTGTTAGATATGTATGTCCTAGAAGCTAGAATTGGCTGACACTTGTAATACACTTCTAGGAGAAAAATTATAATTTTGACTATAAATAATAAAATAAATTATTTTTTATCATAAATATGTATTTAGTATCTGTGATACATTCCTTGAGTTAATGGTAATGATAATTCATATTTTCAAGAGTTAAAAATTTAAGACATGAATTTTTATTTATTAACTCATAAAATGCTTCTGACCATAGGATCGTCATGAGGATGGTGATTGATTTGGAAGGTTAGTATACAATCACTTCTTTATAGTAGATGAGTCTTGAGTCTACGGTGTAGAGACACCGAAGCGAGAGTACAGATACTCGTTAGAGAACGAGGGCACTGAGCGTGACCACCTCGAGTAGTCATAAGAAAGTCTACCTTCTCATCAATGACTGACCGAAGCTGCATGGTATGTCTGGTTCTTGATCAAGGTGCATCGACAGTTCACCTTGAGGGTATTATAGTTTGACTACACCATGACTCGATCTCCTAGCCATTCAAAATTCTGAGGTGTATGTTGGCTATAGCATATTCATTGTAGAAATTGGATTACACTAAGAGAGAATCTATCTACCTCGGTGGAAGAGGAGCAGCCTATGATAATCATGAGAATCAAGTCCATAAGCCCATGGCCATGGTAGAGAGTGAAATAATAAAAAGAGTTTCTATAAGATTTTCACATCGAACTGAATCGAATGATTAAATCATAATATATAAATTAGGGTTTGACGAATTCATCTTAACCCTAATCTGATCGGAGCTCAAGATAGAAGAACTTAATCACACAAGTAGCTGCATCAAGAGGTTCATTTTCAGTTTTGATGGATTGCCACCATATACTGCTAGGTGTCACTAGTAGATTTTGGAAGCAATTAGAATGATTTAGATGATCGATCATTCCAGTTATCTGAATCAAAAGAGTTCTGATCCATCGAAGGTGTTTCGATGATGTCGATGATGAAGATCATGACATATCCCATTACCATACAGAATTAAACCTAACTGGATCACATAAATAAGAGTTTGGATCTGGATATCATCAATTGAACTAACCCAGTTCAATTGATTTGAATTAGATTCAATTAGATTCAAAAAAATCGTGTTAGCATACGATTGAACCTAACGTTCTTCTTTTACTATCATAAAAGTTATCTCGACTGAGCCAAATATGTTTGTGCTCACTCAGGTACGTTTACTTGGTCTGACTGAAGCTTGTCCAGGTTAAAAAAAGGTTGTCTTAATTTATGAGATAAATTTGAGATAACATCTGCCATTTTTTGTCACCTGCTAATTCTTGTTCTTTGACTTTGGTCAAATGTTGACCTTTGACCCTTGGACATCTGCCCATATGTCATGCACTTATTGAAGAGCAGATAGGGGCTTGTCTCCTTACTAGATTTTGGAAAGAAGGGAGCACACACCTAGGATGGTGTGTGCCCATGGATAGGGATGCTTGGAGTCTCATACGGATGGGACTCTAGGTTGCTTCTGGGTTTCTACTTAGGTGGCCCCTGGCTATAGACTTTGACCAATCTTAGGTGCCATCTAAGGATGAATTTATGAAGCTCTCATCTGATTGGATCAGGTAATATCATCGCACCAATCAAATTTAGATCTGATTGTACGAAGCAATGTGATTGGCTGGGATAATGTGGCACTGCATGGCGTAGAAGGGTCTATAAATAAACCCAGTCTGCACCCATTTTGAGAGAGTTCTCTCTTAGCCACACCCCAAGACTAGCCCTCTCCCTCCTCCATGCCATCTTTTGATCCTTTCTCTCCTCTCCATGTTTAAGAAAAGTTGGGCTTTAGTTTGGTGCGATCCAGGTAAGAAAAGACCGACGAGAAAGAAAGAAGGCAACACTGCTGTAGAGACGACTGCTGATCTTCAGAAGAAGTTTTGAAGATCCTTCAAATCAGATCTAGATCTAATTCTTGGAGAAGTGATAAAGAAGAAGATCTCTAGATTCAGTCCAAGTGGATACCGATAGAAGCCAGGCGCTTGCATGGCTAGATCCAGAATCTCAGGCAATCAGTAGGATCATCAAAGGATAATTAGATTACCCAAATCAAGATATAAATTAAATTAGATTTAATTTATTTTTATTTTTATTTATTAGATCTATAAAATTAAATCTAAAATATCTTAGATCTGATCTAAATACATGAGAAAAATTTTTAAAATATCTCTCTCGATCCGATCAGATCTGAACAAATCTGATCCAGAAAATCAAAATTTTTCCTTCAACTGGTATCAGAGCAAGATTCAATAAAAATTATTTAGATCTATTTTTAATTTATTTTGATCTAATAATTGGTGATTTCAGATATCACATGATATGTGATTAGATCTGAAATCAAAAAAACTAAAATTAAATAATATAGATCTAAGTTCTATAATATGCATGATTAGTTGTAAAATAGAATAGTTCTATACATAGTCTTGTATAATCATGATTTATTTTGATTAAATTATAATTTTAGATCTATTTATTTTTTATTTTTTAATGATTATAAATATTATAATAAGATCTAAAAAATAGAAAATAAAATTATTTAATTTTTAGATCATATGAGATATAATGATTGCATGTCTAGACTAGTTGTAGAATAGTTCTACATAGTTGTCTAGATTAGAATTTATTTTGATGTGATCAATTTAAATCTAATTTTTTAGATAATTTAGATATAAAAAGTATGCATGCATGATACATGAGATGTATACAAAATATGTATTAAGTTAGATCAAATTTTATATATGAGATATATGATGTAGATCTAATTAGTTTTGTAGATTTATGTTTCTGATTAAGGCGTTCCCCTTGGCCGTCTGGTCATAAGAATAAAGTAGGATTTAAATGCCCTCTCCTTCCATTCGATGGGGTGTTCTTATAATATGTAGGGGTGCTGCGCGTTCATCCTTAATTAGAAATCAAAAACTTACTTTCTGCAAAACTCTAGATCTTGAAATCCTAGGATTTTATTTACATATTTTATTTATGAATCCTAAACTTAATTAAGAATTAAGATTATAAAATATATGTTAGGTCTAAAATTGATAATTATAGATCTAAGATATATTTATAATATTGGATTCGGACTTGGGTAGCTCAATTAGGTCTAAGCAGTTGATCAAACCGAATCAAGAGTTAGTTAGATGGGATCAACAGTGCTTAAATTGACCAACCTAATAGGATTAAGTCTGGGTCAAGATCGAGTCGCGTAAGTGATTAATCAAGCTAAGACCTAATTAGGCTCAGTGGTTAGAGTCTGGATTGTAGGCTAATCCGATTGATTCTAGCTCAACAATTGGTATCTAAGATAAGTTTGGCAGATACGACCGACTGATTTTTAATTGGAAGCTACTCAACTCGAATGTATTCTTGTCGAGTTAATGACATATTCCTTCCACCGATCTCACTTACCTAGCCATATTTGTTAGCTCAGTTCTAATCTGAGGTGGTCAATAATCCAAGCTAACCCATGCCACTAGATTAGTCATAATGGTTATGACTATGTCAAGTCTAGTTTAATGAGACCTAAATCAAATCTTCTTAAGAAAAGATTAAGTCTGAGGTCTTCCACCATTATAGATGTGTGGGCCCTTTTCGGGATTGATTGTTCTCGACTGGTTATAGTGGTTCAGTTGCATCAAAAAGATGCAACTATATCTATTAGGCATTGGATGCTACGGGCTGAAAGATGGATTAGGCTCAATATTTCGAATACGGTGAGAGACTCAATTAGGAATTTAATCTATGTAAATGGTGGGTCTGACTTAACTAAGGAATGGATCAATATTCTGAGCATGGTGAGATTCATGAATTAAAGATCAAGTTTGGATGCACCATGATTGGAGAATCATTGAACAAGAGTTGTTTACTCATTGGCTAACCCATCATCAATAACTGTTAGGTGAGATGATGAGTCAGTTGGTGAGACCGCACCATCCACTAGAAATTATTAATCGTAGAGATTTTCGCATCTCTACAGAGGGAGTGTAAGGATCCGAGAAAATAGTGAAAGCTAATTTATTTAAAAATAAAATCTCTAAATAAATTGGTTAAGTCTTAATTACAACATCTAACTAGAAACTTTAACTCTCTACAGAAAAATATCTGCATCCAATCCATTAGCATGAATCCTGGACACCCATAGACTGACCGGACCAAAATATAAGGATTGGCTCTGAAACTTCAAAATCATTTTGGATTTCGAGAAGTTAACTTATGTATTGGACCAAGATCCTCCCACCTTATCAGCCCATCCATCCACTAAATAGAGAGCATCTCTGGATAAGTGGACAGATGAAGATAACAAGGTCAGATATTACATGTTAGGCTCGATGTCTGATGAACTTCAACGCCAACATAAAGATATCAGGACTGCTCGCCAAATATTGGCTCAGCTATAAGAGATGTTTGGTGAACAAAGTGGCGCAGCCAAGTATCAAGTCACTAAACGACTTTTTAAGACTAAAATGCATAATGGACAGTCAGTCTAAGATCATTGTCTGATGATGATCAAGGATTTGTAAGAGCTTGAGAAGCTCGGAGTGTGATTGGACTTGGATCTACAAAATGATATAATTCTACAATCCTTGAATGATGCATATGGGCAGTTCATCATGAACTACTATATGCATAAACTTCAAAAATCTCTGATCGAACTTATGAACATGCTGGTTACCGCTGAGCTTTCCATGAAAGGTTTTAAAGGCTCAGTGCTTGCTATGAAACGGACTTCTTCCAAGAAAAAGTCTTTTGAAAAGAAAAAGAAGTCTGAGAAAAAGCAGAAGGTGGAAGGAGGAAAGAAGAAAATGGCAGAGCTGAAGAAGAAGGCCGCTGATAAAGAAAAGTATTTTCATTGCAATAATGACAGACACTAGAAGCGAACCTGCCCTGCTTACCTGGCCATCCTAAAGAAGGAGGCAGGTCCTTCTGAAGGTATGCTTGTTATTGAGTCTAACCTTATGATTTTTACATCCAGTTGAGTACTAAACTCTGGTTCTAGTGCTCACTTGTGCACTTCTATACAGGGTCTTGAGGATAGGAGGCTAAGGGATGGCAAAATGATCCTATGCATCAGAAATGGAGTAAGAGTTGCTATCGTGTCCGTGGAAACATACCCTCTTTGACTACTATCCGATTTAGACTTAGTGTTAAAAGATTGTTATTATGTGCCTACAGCAAGCAGGAATTTAATTTCTATTTCTTGCCTTGCATTAGAAGGCTATATAATTAGTTTTCTTAAGGACCATTATAACATTCTTTATAAAAAAAATAAAATTGCAAGTGGTTTCCTTATTAACGGTCTTTATCAGTTACATGTTGATGTATCTTTTTTTATCGAGTAAAATGTGAATACCATAAAATGACCTAGGGATAATCCAAATAATAGGTATCTATGGCACCTAAGACTAAGTCATATAGCAGAAGATAGGATTAACAAATTAGAGAAAATTGGGCTATTGAGTCCGTTAACTTATGAGTCATATCCAATTTATGAATCTTGTCTTCATGGTAAAATGACTAAACTCTCTTTTGTAGGACATGGAAAAAGGCCACGAATCTTCTTGTCCTAGTACATACTGATGTGTGCGGCCCATTTGATGTGCCGGCTAGAGGCAACTTTGTCTACTTCATAACCTTTATCGATGATTTATCTAGGTATGGGTATGTGTATCTTATGAGACATAAGTCTGAAGCTTTTGAAAAATTCAAAAAATTCAGACATGAAGTAGAAAAGCAAACTGGAAAACCCATCAAGGTTCTTCGATCAGATTGAAGAGGTGAATATCTTAGTCGGAAACTCCTGAACTATTTGAAGAAAAATGGCATAATCTCTCAATGGACTCCATCTGGGATACCTCAACTCAACGGGATTTCAGAACAGAGGAATCGGACCCTATTAGATATGGTCCGATCCATGATGAGCTTCATAGACCTTCCTAATTTTTTTTGGGGATACTATTTGTTAACTGCAATATACTTACTAAATAGGGTTCCTTCTAAAACTATTCCTACCACACCATATGAGATATGGCATGGTAAGAAACCAAGTCTGAGTTATCTCAGAATTTGGGGTTGTCCAGCTCATGTCAAAAGATAACAAGCGGATAAGTTAGACGTTAGGTCCTTTAGAGCTCGATTTATAGGATATCCTAAAGAGTTATTAGGATATTATTTCTACATTCTAGAAGATCATAATGTAATTGTGAGTCGACATGCCATCTTTCTTGAAAAATAGTTTATTCAAGATAGCGGCATTGAAAAGCAGATCAAGCTTGATGAGAAAGTCTCACAAGAGCAATGAGCTAAGGACCAAATGGAAACCAAATTAGGTTGAGCCAATACAATCACTACCTCCTCCACCTCATAGATCGAAAAGGATTTTCCATCCCCTGAGAGGTACTAAGGTATTATTTTAGAGAAAATAGAGAAAATAATTCTCGTTGGTAATGGGGTTCATGGTGATGATCCCAAAACCTATAAGGAGGCGATATCGTATATTGACTTCGAGAAATGGTTAGAGGCTATAAAGTCAGAAATTGACTCAATGCACTCAAACCAAGTCTGGACCTTGGTAGATCCACTAGAAGGTATAGTACCTATTAGGATGTAAATGGATCTACAAGAGAAAGATTGGTGCAGATGGAAAATGTGGAGACATTCAAAGCTAGATTAGTGGCAAAAGATTATAGTCAATGCGAAGGCATTGACTATCAGGATACCTTTTCGTCAGTAGCTATGCTAAAATTCATTCGCACATTTCTTGCTATTGCAACTTATTTCGATTATGAAATATGGCAAATGGACATGAAAACGATATTCTTAAATGGATATCTTGAGGAAGATATCTATATAGAACAGCCGCTAGGTTTCACATCCGGTGATGATGATCATAAGGTATGCAAGCTATAAAGGTCCATATATGGACTTAAGTAAGCATTTCGAAGCTGGAATACTCATTTTAATGATGTGATCAAATTATTTAATTTCATCAAGAATGAGGAGCTATGTGTCTTCAAAAAGATCAGTGAGAGCGCTGCTGTCTTTCTCGTATTGTACGTGGATGACATCCTCCTTATTGGGAATGATATTCCCATGTTGACCATAGTTAAAATATGGTTATCTAAAGAATTCTCCATGAAAGACCTTGGAGAAGCATCCTTTATTCTGAAAATTAAGGTCTATAGAGATAGACATAATAGGATGCTAGGACTTTCATAGAAAATGTACATAGAGGAATTGCTAAAGAGGTTTAGCATGAAAAACTCTAAGAGGAGTTTGGTACCCTTCAGACATGGCATTCATCTTTCCAAGAAAATGTGCCTTAGCACACCTTAAGAAATAGAATGCATGAACAAGATCCCTTATGCTTCAGCAATAGAGAGCCTCATGTATGCCATGTACACGACCTGATATAGCCCATGCTGTGAGTGTCACGAGCAGATATCAGTCGAATCTAGGTGAAGAATACTGGACTTCTGAGAAATGTATCCTTAAGTACTTGAGAAGAACTAAGGATATGTTGTTGGCCTTTAGTAATGGAGAACTCCAAGTCCAGGGATATACAGACTCGGATTTTATATCTGATGTAGATGATCGAAAGTCGACATCTGGGAGTCTGTTTGTGTGCAATGGTAGAGCTGTCAGTTGAAAAAATTTTAAGCAGACAATGATAGCAGATTCCACCATGAAAGCAGAATACATCACTGCGTCAGAAGCTGCAAAGAAGGCATTTTGGTATAAGAAGTTTTCCACAGAGATCGAAGTGATACCATCAGATGCCATTCTTCTATACTGCGACAATAATGGCGCCATAGCCCTTACTAAGGATCCAAGGTCTCACCAAAAATTCAAGCACATCGAGCGATGATACCACCTCATCCACGATTACCTCGAGAAGGGTTACGTCGAGATCAAGAGAGTCGACTCCGCAGATAATGTGATGGATCCACTTACAAAGCCATTGGGCCAGCAGAAGATCGAAGCCCACCTTGAGAAGATGGGACTTAGATTTATAGCAATTGACTTTAGGTCAAGTGAAAGTTTGTTAGATATGTATGCCCTAGAAGTCAGAATTGGCTGACACTTATAATACACTTCTAGGAGCAAAATTATAATTTTGACTATAAATAATAAAATGGATTATTTTCTATCATAAATGTGTATTTAGTGTCTGTGATACATTCCTTGAGTTAATGATAATGATAATTCATATTTTCAAGAGTTAAAAATTTAAGACATGAATTTTCATTTATTAACTCATAAAATGCTCCTGATCATAGGATCGTCATGAGGATGGTGATTGATCCAGAAGGTTAGTGTACAATCGCTTCTTTATAGTAGATGAGTCTTAAGTCTACGGTGTAGAGACATCGGAGCGAGAGTATAGGTACTCGTTAAAGAACGAGAGCATTGAGCGTGACCACCTCAAGTAGTCATAAGGAAGTCTACCTTCTCGTCGATGACTGACTCGAAGCTGCAGTGGTGTGTCTGATTCTTTGATCTGAGGTGCATCAATAGTTCACCTTGAGGGTGTTATGGTTTGACTACACAATGACTCGGTCTCCTAGCCATTCAAAATTCTGAGGTGTATGTTGGCTATAGCATGTTCATTGTAGGAATTGGATTGCACCAAGAGAAAATCTATCTATCTCGGTAGAAGAGGAGCAGCCCTATGATGATCATGAGAATCAAGTCCATAAGCCCATGGCCATGGTAGAGAGTAAAATAATAGAAAAAGTTTCTATTAAGGTTTTTACATCAAACTTGAATTGAATGATTAAATCATATGATAGAAATTAGGGTTTGACGAATTCATCTTAACCCTAATCTGATTGGAGCTCAAGATAGAAGAACTTAATCGCACAAGTAGTTGCACCGAGAGGTTCATTTTTAGTTTTGATGGATTACCACCATATACTGCTAGGTGTCATTGATGGATTTTGAGAGCAATTAGAATGATTTAAATGATCGATCATTCTAGTTATCTGAATCAGAAGAGTTCTGATCCATCGAAGGAGTTTTAATGATGGCGATGATGGAGATCATGACATATCCCATTATCATACAGAACTAAACCTAACTAGGTCACACAAACAAGGGTTTGGATCTGGATATCATCAATTAGATTAACCCAATTCAATTGATTTGAATTAGATTCAATTAGATTCAAGGAAATTATGCTAGCACACGATTGAACCTAACATTCTCCTTTTACTATCATTAAAAATTATCTTGATTGAGCCAAATATATTTATGCTCACTCAAGTACCTTTACTTGGTCTGACTGAAGTTTGTCTAGATTAGAAAAGGATTATCTTAATTTATGAGATAAATTTGAGACAACACCTACCATTTTTCGTCACTGCTAATTTTTGTCCTTTGACTTTGGTCAAACGTTGACCTTTGACACTTAGACATCTGCCCATGTGTTATGCACCTATTAAAAAGCAGATAGGAGCTTGTCCCCTAGCTAGATTTTGGAAAGGAGGGGGTGCATGCCTAGGGAGGCGTGTGCCTATGGATAAGGACGTCTGGAGTCCCATACGGATGGGACTCCAGGTTGCTTCTTGGTTTCTACTTAGGTGGCCTATAACTATAGACTTTGATCAGTCTTAGGCACCATCTAAGGATGAATTAGAGGGGCTCTCATCTGATTGGATCAGGTGATGTCATCCCCATCAATCAGATTTAGATCTGATTGCACGAAGCAATGTGATTGATCGGGATGATCTGGCACTGCATGGCGTAGTAGGACTATATAAACCCTATCTACGCCCAACTTTCATAGGGTTCTCTCCTAGCCATGCCCCAAGGCTGTCCCTCTCCCTCCTCCATGCCATCCTCTAGTCCTCTCTCTTCTCTCCACACCCAAGGAAAGTTGGGCTTCAGTTTGGTGCGATCCAGGCAAGAAAAGGCTGACGAGAAAGAAAGAAGGCAGCACTGCTGCAGAGATGACTGCTAATCTTTAGAAGAAGTTTTGAAGATTTTCCAAATCAGATCCAGATCTAATTTTTGGAGAAGTGATAAAGAAGGAGAAAATCTCCAGATCTAGTCTGAGTGGATATTGGTAGAGGTCAAGCGTTTGCGTGGCTAAATCCAGAACCTCAGGTAATCAGTAGGATCATCAAAGGATAATCAGATTATCCACATCAAAATATAAATTAAATTTAATTTAATTTATTTTTATTTTTATTTATTAGATCTATAAAATCATATCTAAAATATCTCTGATCTGATCTGGATATGTGAGAAAAATTTTTGAAATATCTTTCTCGATCCGATCAGATCTGAATGAACCTAATCCAAAAAATCAGAATTTTTTCTTCAGTCCTTGAGCTGGTATCTAAGTCTGATACTGTAGTTGTACTTTTAATCTAAGTTCAATAGATAATAAAGTAGCTTCTATCTCTTCAAAACTTATGGTCTCTCTTTCATAGACCATGGTAGTGATAATATGCTCAAAGGAGTTAGACAAAGAGTAGATTAAAATCAAAACCTTGTCTTCTTCATCAACATCGATACCAATATTTACTAAATTAAGCAAGAGCTTATTATACTTATTCAAGTGATCTTTGAGTAAAGTTCCTTCAGTCATACGAAATATGTGTAATTTTTTTCTCAGATATAATCTATTGATCAGAAATTTTGTTATATATAGACTGTTCAATTTTTTTCATACATCTTTGGTTGTGTCTAGATCCATAACATTACGTAGGACTTTATCACTCAATCCTAAAAATAAGATTCTTAGATCTCTCTCATTAATCTCTTCTTTGACTGTCTCATTATCTCCTGAGATTGCATCCATACCCTTAAGGGCTTTTGCTACACCTTCTTTGACCAATAAGTATTTCATTCTTACCTTCCATAATGAAAACTCTTCTGTGCCATTGAAGATAGCCACTTCATGCCTTATGGTGGTGGAGTGAGAAATGGATCCTGAATCATTAGCCATTGTAAAACTTTATTGCTTGTCACTAGCATCCAAGTGCTCTGATACTAATTGTAGAGATCGTGCGCATCAGATTGAATCGATTTAGGCTTGAAATTTAATGTTGTATCTCTTTAAGGCAATTCATCAAACACATCACAGTCATGAATAAGTAAACACAAGCAGAACAAGATTTATGTGGTTCAGCATAAGGAGTCTACATCCACGGGAAGGAGGAGCAATCCACTAAATAAGCCATTCCAAAATAGGTACAATATAGAATACAAAATATCCAAAATAAGAATCACAAAAAAGGCAACAATATATTAAATAAAAGAAAATAAAGATCCAATCGGACCTATCAATCTCGACCTTGGCAACAGATTAAGATAAGAGATTACTTGAAATGAAGATTCTCTTTCTCAACCTCGACAAAAAATCAAGAAATAATATGGGAATAGCAATGATGAACACCAACAAAAGAATAGGGGCATTTGACAATAACATAGGGCATCCATAAAATTGAGAAGAGAAGAAGACTGAAGATCCTTCATACTAGAAGAAAAAAAGCAGAGAAGAGATCATCCGGCATACCAAAAAAATCAAATAAAGGCCTTCAGTATGGAGCTCCAATCAGCCAGAAACGAAAAATAGGAGCAACAGGAACCAAGAGCCAAGAGCCCAAAGAAAAGCCAAAGAATAGAACTCATTATTATTGGAAGAGAGGGCTTTGATCCCTTTTAAAGATAGACAAATCCAGCAATACCCAAATTTCTTCCGGAGTATATGGAAGCCAAATTTCGTTTGAAGAAGAACACCATGAGTCTCAAGAGTCTATCAGGAAGACTAACATAAAATCTCTTTTTGCAGAAAACCCCTTTACATATTATTATTTGGAGCAACACATTATTAAATAACAAGATCATAAATTCTTTACCACAAGGGAGTTCAGAAATAATATGTCTGCATCTTTGAGCTCCTCCTCCTCTAGATTAAAGAGCTTAGCCTTTTTAGCATGAAGGCACCCACTTCTTTTGCCAGGAGAGGAAAGGGAAGGAACCAAATTAAAAGAAGAGTCTGGAAGAGAATGCAAGCACATAACAGGAGTGGAAGGTAGAGGGCGAGCCTTAAGGGTGCAATCCGGGAGCATAGAAAGCAGGAAGAAGAAAAAACTCTCTTGATAGGGAAGGTATGATTCATTAGGTTGCAACAACTAAGTTTAGATAGTCGAAAGGGAGAGGGGGAGGCCATCCCATTAACATTAATATTAGAAATAACAGAAATCAAAACATAATTTAAATTTGAAAAAGAAAAGATATGATCAATAGGTAAAGACCGAAGGATGTAGGATAGCAATGAGAGCATAGCATTTGAGGTTGGAGGGTGAAGGATCAAGAGGGTAGGAACGAGTGATGATGGAGGATTCGAGTAGGATGTACCACTGGAGACTTGGAAAGGAACAAACATGATAGTTGAAGGGAGCAAAAGGTTCTGACGATGGCTCATGCACTTGAGAACCTCCAATCCGTAGAAGGGCTGATATTCCCCAAGAAGAGATGATGGCACCAAGAGCAGTTCGATGGTGACT
Source organism: Cocos nucifera (assembly GCA_006176705.1). Taxonomy (NCBI): domain Eukaryota; kingdom Viridiplantae; phylum Streptophyta; class Magnoliopsida; order Arecales; family Arecaceae; genus Cocos; species Cocos nucifera. The sequence goes on from QRFJ01000149.1 coordinate 204,226, forward strand.
GACCTTCATTTTCATTCCAGAAGTTCCATCCATTACCTCCTTCATTAGCTTGATCATCATGAAACTTAGGGGAGTCATCAAAGTCCGGATCTTGTTTGAATATAAAATTAACCTTAATGAAAACAATAAAGATGTGAGGACCTACCGTGAGCTCAATCTGTTCTGGTTGTCAAAGTTCTCACAGAAGAATATGACATCAATGCCTGAGAGGTCCTCCCACTAAAGTTTTGAGCAACTAACATGAATAGGGACCTCGAATCAAAGAGAATAGCGGCCATTGCATTAGCTATCTAATAGAATAATGAAAGGTTCTAGATAGTTGTATATACCTTGAACTTGAAATTATGTTGAACACCATCATGGAATGTGTTCCAATAGTTCACAATGAGCATGAACCCATCTCCTTGAATATGGCCTTCTACCATTATCACGTGCACTGTCTGATGATTAGGAAAGAAAACAAAGAAGCGGGATGGAGAGACCTGATGAGTAGTCCATGATCTGACTTTCTTGGCTCTATGGGCAAGGGTGGTGGAAACGTCTTCCACCTTAATAGGACATTGAAAGGCTTCCACCAAGGTTGCTCGACTTAAGTATTGAGTAATATAGGCCATTTTACACGTGAAAGAAAGAAAAACCTTAGTAAAAATAAGGCGAGATGGGATGAGGGGAGCAACCTAAAGAGAAGGGCTTTTACTGTCAGACAAAGGAGAGGGTGCATGGGTTTGCAAAGATTGAATGGACTCAGGGGGGTGCAAGATAGGATTAACTAGGTCACTTAAGGTGGGCAAAGATGAGGTCATCATATTGGAGGAAGAAAGATCACGATGAAGAGAAGGAATAGGAGGAAACAATAGCTTTTGAAAGTGTGTCCAAACTTGAGACAAAGAAAATAATGCACAGGATTATGCCTATCTGATTTGAAGTGCCTAGGATAACCACACTTGAATCAAACACCCTTTTTAAAGGATTTAGGATTGAAGTTTTTTTCAGAAGAATGCAGGAAGATGGCATGCAACATGATCGGTGGGCGATGGGGGAGGCTCAGAGAAAGAGAGTATTTTCCAAGGACAAGACGTGCATGGATCGAGCTGATTTTGTTCTTCAATGCTGAGATGGAGAGAGAGCCTTTCAAGATTTCTGCATAAGATCAGACATCAGATACTTTTTTTAACTACCAAATAGTATCTATCAAATTGATGTGGGAGGCTGGATAACACCATCATCCTCTAAGAATGGATGGGAAAACTCTTTTGTTGTGATTATGATCTTTTCGATTGGTCACAGCCATCCAATCGCTGTTCGGAGCAGGATGAGGGGATGCAAGTAGCAAGGTTTAACACATAATGGAGAGATTTTGGTGGGATATGGGTGAGAAGTGAGAATGGTGATTATTTCTGAGAGAGATGGTAGACTGGGAAGGTGGAGGTGAGGAGGAGGAAAATGGATTGGGGTGGGGGTGTGGGGTCCTCTCGAGCTAAGGAAGAGGGGAAGCAACCAAGCAGAGTGGCATTTGCATTCATCAATGAAGGGAGGGAGAGCTCGGCAAGATAAGGGAGAGGAAGATGGTTTCTCTCTCTTGTTTCTTTGAAGCTTCTCTCTTTAATCCACACCATGGCTGGTTGCATATATCACTTGCTTAGTCTAATTGTTAAATGGATTGAACCAATCAGCGAAGAGAGGAGATTATTGACTTAATATTGGTATTATGAATTATGGTTGTTTGTTTAAGTTTGAATTAGAAGTTTGACGTATTATTAATTTTTATTTGATATTAGTTACATTTAAGTCATTATGCAAAGATCTTTTTCCTTTGTCCCCACTCCCCCCCCCCCCCTTTTTTTTTTAGAATTTTATGTTGGTTACCTGACCTGATCACTTGAATAAAGATTAATTGAGTGGGTTTGGGTACTTGATGGGTATATTGTTTCCTGATGGGATGGATTTGAGATATTTTGGGCAAATTTTTAATCAAATTTGGGATGGGCTCGAGTAATAGGATTTTAATTGGGTTCGGATATAGGTAGAAAAATTTTGCGGATATCTTATCCATTGCCATTTTTGGTTGACAATGGTTTTAGACCCATAATATGGTCCTCAAGGGGCCTCATCGCCATTAGATGTGGATATATATGCCAATTAGCATATCTGCTGTTGAGTTAGGCACCAAATCCTTACTTCTCCTATACATCCACTAGCATCCATGTATAAAATATCATGAAGTTGAAGTGGAACTGATTGGGACATCTCACCTGAATGGTCAGCCACAAAGAAAGCTATTAGTCTATTGCCTTGTTCACCTCCAAATAGACATAAATCGTCTTGATTGAGCTCAATGTGGCGATCATCCTCCTCAAATCCTCCAGCATGGGGATCCATCAAATCCCTTCGAAAGCACTTCGGTGAAAATGCTTGTTTTCTCTCTTATATGCTTACTAGAAAGAAAACCAAAAGAGAAAAATATTAGAATAGAAATTAGGTTTGCATTGATTCAATGCTAAGACCTACGTTGGTGGCCATCCAAGGATTTGTAGCTGAAGCCAAAGCTCTATCTTTAGGTACCTTAAACTAGAATAGAAGATCACCCTCGAAGAGGGAAATCATCTTAAACTCTAGACCATCATCTCATTCTTCCTCCCCTCTTACACATCACATGCTTGTTACTACTTGTCATGGTATTCTTGCTTAAGCATTGTATATTGATATGGTGGATAACGAGCATGATGACAAGGTAAGATGGGATTTGCCCAACTCAAAGCAGATGTGGCACTCGGCAGTAAAATAGGGTCAATCTCAGCTAATCAAAGGACTAGAATAAGAAGATTAAGAATCGATTAACCTCCGAGGTTACACATTGCCTGAAGCAAAATCCTGCAGTTTGGACAAACAACCATGGCTTGGACAATCTAAGCCCTCTCACCTCGAGCTGCAATTTTCCAATCTATACAAAAGTGCTCTCCCTCCACCACACCAGCAATTAAAGATTACCATAATAGCTCTAAGAGGTTATGCTGCGTCTTAAGATGGTTATGATTTGATCTTGGATGGTTACAGCATGACTCTGATCTATCATATCACTACCTCCAAAATATTCTAGACTATGTGGCTATGTATGGACCTAGAATCCCTCCATGAAAGGTATGATGAGAACATATAATATCACTATGACTGTCTTAATTGTCTATTCCCATGCATCATTATCCGAAACCCTTTCTCAAAGTTAAGCATATGAGGGTCCAGTCGAAGCCAATCTAGTGAGTTTTCTAACTAGTTGCTGTTTTGCAGATCGATGATCGGCAGAAACATATATATTGGAAGGAAAAAGAAAATTCGCACATAGGAGCTATAAATGGGCATCTGCATGAGACCAAGTTGCTTAGTTGCAGCGTGTGCGGCCACTAAGGAGGTCAAAGAATTACCATCCAACATCTCTTCCCCAGAGCCTGTGGACCGTCCAAAGACATGCCAACTTGCTGCTAAGAATTTGATAATGGTGTTGAGAAACCTTAATAGCTATTCTTGCAATTGTTATGAATGATCATCTTGTTTTGGTACTATAGAGATCCCCCCAAGTCTTCTTTCTTGAATAATTCTAAGCAAATTATTAGAAAATTGGACCCTGATATTTGTTGCATTGCGGAGACAAATAATAATTCTTTGAGCCTAATGTTCCTTTGTTATTCTTTGGAACTTCTGTGCAACCTTGTGGAAAGCTTTTGTGCATTGTAGTTTTTGGAAAAGGCTTCAATGCAGATGAATTATTTCAACACTAATAAGAATTTAGCCTTTTGTTTGATTTCATTACCAAATTTGGATCCTTGGATTTTAGGTGCGGTATTTCCCAATACTTGTGGCTCTCAATGATGCTTATTTCAGGATATGGTTTCAAATGCAATTTCTCTCTAGTTGCTGATTTTAGTGGTAGGAAACTATGACGTGATTGCTGCTTGGTCGGAGAAGGAAATGGTCAAGAAATTAGGGTGCCAAGTTTTCTTAAGGAATAATAGTCTATTGCATTGGAGTCCTTATACTTGGGAGTAACCATAGGCGTAAAAGAGCTACAACGCCAGTGCAAGAGCTCGAATGCAATGTAAATAATATTCTATTGTTTCTTATATACCATGTAACCATAGGCATAGAAGAGGTAGAGCTGGAATGCACAATAAACAAAATTGGACTGCAGCAAATCACTTTGTTTCTACAGCACAACAGACCTATATATATCATGCCCTACATCATTTAGGTGTTCCAAAGTTTCTAGGATCACATGGGTAGTCTAATAAATATATGTTCCTCCACTTTTAGCAGCGGGTGCCAAATTATAGACTCATGTAGAAGTGAACATGGGCATAATAGACTGGAATAAGAGATCATAGTCCTGTTATGAAGCTTTGAGAGGCTATTTGGATGACAATATAGAATATTTATGGATAGTATTTGTGGATTTCTTTGTATATAACTACCACTAAGAATAACTTGATGGTGTGATGGAAAAATCCTGTGTACTTGTTGGTAGAGAATTTGCACTCTTTTAAAGGGAATCCATGAGGCCGATGCGTATGGTGTGAGCTATTTGAGATCATCTTAGTTTATCTTACAATTTCGTCCAAGTTTTGTTATATATATATATATATATATATTACCTTTTATGCTGGTTTGCTAAAACCCTTTCATGTACCAAAAAAGGGAATTCATGAGATGATTTTTTTGTCGTTGACATGCGTCATGTTGGGCGAGTGGGACGAGATGATTCAACTGACAATGGTCATTGAATCTCCTTAATCAATACCTTGGTTCCCCAGCAACTCTTAGCTTTGCACTTGGGACACTGCATTCTGATAGTCTCTGAGCACCAACGGGAAGTGGTTTCCCATGATCATTCGCAGCTCGCAAGACTTTTGAAGGTAGCTCCAATGTTGCTATCAGTGACGGAACCATCGAAATCGAGCTCGATAACATGTCGAGTGTAAACCAGGAGACTAGAAAGGTCGTCAAAGCTACAAGAGCCATTGCCACCGCGGTGATCCATTGCTGATGAGTTAGTCATGGTAGCTTGGATGAATTCAAAAGATACTCGGATGATACTTTTCACCAGCTTACCAGAAGTTGTATGTTTTCTGGGAAGATCTGCTCATTCTGAATGCACCACAAGAGTCACCAAGTGTAAAATAAGATCCGCAAGGCTCCGGTACGAGGAGAGTATGGTTGTAGTTGGCACCTGTCCGATCCGGGGCTTGGTGGCGAGTAGACCCGAGGATGGATGATCACTCTCGGATCCTAAAAAGAAACTTTTGATGGTTAAGTTAATCGGAGCTTTGAAAATAGTAAGAGACTAAGTATTTTTGGTTTCCCAGAGTTCTAAAAAAAAAAAGCTTACTAGGGAATCTTTTATGCCCCCCATTCATGGAAAGAGGAAAGTAGCATGGTACCTCATTAATCGATAAACCACCATGGAGAATATTATATTGATCGTGGGTAGTGAATAATATATGGTATTAACTTACATGCCACGTTCCACCATTTTAACCGTATGGAATTTGAGGAAATTTACACCGGTCCATATTCTCCCCTAAAACAGTCCAACGCGTTGGAGATCTCTACGAGTCATCGGCTCAAATCTAACCTTTGGGTTAGTATGAGCCCGATCAAGTCATCAGATTATGGCCGAGGTTAATTCCTATCTAGCCATCCGATCTTCATTTCGGGTGAACCGAAGTGGGTGCTCGGCAACGGTCCGAAGAGTAAAGGTCGAGGTCGTGGGTACCCTCACATATCAATAGGAATTCTTTGAGTTGGATGGGGTGATTTAGGAACTCTTCTAATGACTAGAAAACATTACCAAGGTAGCTGAACTGAGACATAAATGACACTGGATATTAAAATGAGACCAACATCCTTAAGTTGATGACTGTAGAAATCACACCTAAAATCTTGGTTGCCAATTGGTAACCTTCCGCCAAAACATTTGAACTTGAGGCGCAACCTAAATTTTCCAAATCCATGGAAAGGAGGATGATGACTGCTTGGACTGAAGCGAGAGTTTGATCATCTTTTGCTTTTGCCTTAAGCTAGAAACCCAACAGAGCCGATCTGCACACTCAACTGCGGGAAGCCCAAGACTTGCTATACGCTACCTTCGGAAGGATGACCTTATTTGAATTGGTGAGATAGCATTGCTTTTGGTCCCTAATAAATTTAGCCACCTTCATATTATCTGCAATAAGATTAATGTCTGGGGGCGAAAAAGTCAATTAAGAGGAATATTATATAGGTAGGCATCACTAAATATTTTGACTGACCGTCCATTAACAAACATCCATTTGAACTCAGTTCCGATCACTATTCTTGCAGTATGAATTGATGTCCAAATGCTAGTGCAACTTTGATACAGGCTGTAGTCATTCCAAAGATCACGAAACCTATATTTGCACCGGACCAACTGGATCCAAAGGCTGATGAGATTTGAGTACCACATAACTGGCTTCTTTCCGAAACTCGGTAATGTGTCGGCTTCAGAGGTGCTAGAGACCAAGTTTGGGCTTCAAACCTTCCTACATGACGTAGCTTCAAACTGCCCATTTGGTAGTCGGTGAGTCCCAAGCCACCCTTAGGCCAGTTAAGAAGATAAGTTGGCACTTGACTCACAAGCGTCCAAGGGACTCAATATTCTATAAAACTATGTCAGTTTTGCAATGTTGTGCAGCCTAGCGCCGTATTTTATAACATTTTATGATTTAATATGATATGATATGATGATAATAATATAATAGTGTAGCATATGATAATACAATAATATAGTAATATAATTTTACTATGTTAATAAAACAATAAATAATAATAAAATACACCATTTTATAGTATGATATAATATAATCAAATCATTTTATTACATAGTATAGCATAATAATATAATATTATATTATATGAAAATAAAATTAATGTATTATAAAAATGTAATGGTATTGTTGCATCATGCCCCGTTAAAAATAGTTTTCTGATGCGCTTCCAGTAAAGCTTTCGTCTAAAGAAGGTTTTCTCTAATTTTTTTCTTTTTAGTTTTTCAAAGATACCACGAATCATTTAAAAGTTTTTTTTTCAAAACGCCTTAAAATCATCAAAAGAACTTTTAGCCCTCCAAAATCCGCCGACGTAACCAATAGAGCTGTGAAAAATGAAAATCCTCCCGACGATCCCTACCATATCAACCTCTAGAAAATAAAATCAACAAATGCTTTCTATGAAGCCAGCATAACGGACTTAAGTTTGAGGTCACGTGATTGTCATCCCAATCAAATTCATAAATGCACCACATTGGGAGCTCAACAAAGCCCAGCATTGCACGTTTCCCTGGCATTTTTGCAACCATCGCTAATTTTCCAAGAAGGATCATCACCACACGGTATGAGATTCCGCACTAATTAGCCCTAAGCAACAAGCAAGCAAACGTCTACCAAACCTGTGCGGTGAAAGGTACAGAATCAAAAATCCATAACCCATCATTTTATATGATCTCAAGAATTCTTGCTTTTAGGAGAAGGGCATTTTTTGGAGCATGACAAGGAAATGCTAAACATATCAGCTACCTTCAACAAATGAAGGTAGTTGATATAATCTTTCAGTGATCTGAGGAGAAAAAGTGATGTAAAGCTAATTGAGTGATATTAAGTCACTAAAAATTTCCGCTGGCTGCAAGAAGGCAATGCAAAATCCTGATGGATTTAAATCATATTCATCAAGTAAAAGAAGTGCTTGCACAGACTGTAATCATAGGAGAAAGAGAATCATGCCTGCGGTGGTGTAACGAAATTTCTGAATCTAATATTCATTAGAGCAATTTGTCCGCTGAGAACCTTTAGCGGTAGAACTAATTAAAGAAGTTTTTTTCATTAATCTTTAAGACTGAAGTCAAAGGACAAAAGCACTTATTAATAAGTGAAAGAGTACTGGCACGGTATCTCCACATTCAACTTTCATTTAGATAGTAGACCAAATTGGACGACCTTCAACCACCTCTCCAAAGCCTACCAAATCGATTCTAACTGCATAAATATATAGCTGCTGGCAATGACAATGACAGTTACTGAAGAGGTGAAGCAATTACCAGAACAAAAATCTTTTGTAACACACAAACCATAGAGCACGAAATAAAGTTAGCACCGAAAGGTATGTATGGAGATTAGTGGTTGGTCTCAAGAGGTTGGAACATACGAAAAACCATCCTTTGTGGCAGCAGCAGCAGGAGCAGGAGGTGCACCAGGAGGTGTGAAGCTTGCAGTTGCAGCTGATGATGGATCGGCTTGATACATAACAGGATTGATCAGAGGGGCAGCACCATTTGAGTTAGGAGTCATTGTAACCCCTGAAGCTGGAGGTGTCAATATAGGAGGCCTAGGAAGGTTGTTCATCTGCATTGGCATAGAAGTTGCACCAGGTGGAGGAAAAGTTGGAACATTTGGGGCAGCACCATAACCTGCCAATGCCCATACCAATAGGATTATGTCAACTGACACATATTCAGATGATATGTAGATATATACAGACATAAATTATACTGGTAGCTCGTGTGTGTGTGTGTGTGTGTGTGTGTGTGTGTGTATTAGTATATATATATATATATAACACCGAAAAAGGTGTCTGAAGCCAGATTCAAGGAGGAAAGAATAGAAGAGTGCTTGTACAATTGGTGGAAAAGAAAGAATATCAAGTTTTCCTCAAAGATGCATAATTTTCTACATTTTTTTTATTTATTCCCCAATTCTAATGCAATTTTCTTGCCTTAGGTGCTCAGTAAAATATTTAGTCCCATAAAATTACTATATCTAGAAAAGAAATTCAAAGAAAATCAAACATAACATACCCAAGGCAAAAATAATGACATAATTAGAAAGTATGCTAAAAGCTCCACCAAACACCAATTAATCTCAAAATAATAGCAAGAAATGTCCGAGCATACCGCGTCTTCAAATATGTCGTTTGTAGCTCCAATGCCAACACATGATAGGAACTTAGATATTAAATCATGAATATGCAAATAAAGCATATCACAATTGAAATCAAACATAATGCCACAACTAGCCCTTCCAATTCCTACATCAAAGACTGAACCATTAACCATACCTACTCCGAGGGCTGGCAGGAATTTGAACACAAACCTATTTACCAGACCTAGCTCTAACCTTGATCTGACCAGCAAAACCCAACACTTGCCAGGTACAGGTTATGCAAGAGAGAGCTGCTGATGAGCTCTGTTATATTCAGGCCAACATGCTGAAGCCGTTGGGTCAGGATCCGGTCAACATGATGAACTCATCTGTTCACCATATATATTTATTAAATATATAGTAAATGCAAAAAAAATGCTGGATACACAAATCCCTAATTCCTCATTTCCGTCTTCCTACTCTTCTTTACCTTCTTGTCCCTCCCTTTTCCTCTCCTCTTTCTGCATCTCCCTCTCCTAAACTTCCAAATCCTCTGTCGCAGCCATCTCCAGTCAAGTGCATCTACCAAGCCCAGTACAAAGCCTTCAATCTACTGATGGACAATCCCAACAGTGAGAAACAAGCTGTGAGCTATGGTAGTAGAGGACAGCATAGCCACCTATTTCACTGCATGCCATGAATCAAAACTTATGATGCCAGATAGCTTTGTCACTGCCACAAAAGCTAGAGGGAAGAATGGGATCAAGGAATGCCGTACCAGACCAAAACATCTGGTACATCCCATACCGAGCCGAACTGGTGGTATGTACCGAGCCGAACCGGCGGAAAATCGATCCAGTTCGGCCCTTTTTTCGGGTAAACCTCCCGAACCGCTTGGTTCGGTATGGTATGGATCAGTACAGGTCGGTACCGGATGGTTTGGTCTGGTACGAGCTAGTATGGTACCGGTATGGGACGGTACGTACCAATATGAAATAGTTTTATTTTTTTTGCTGTTGGATGAGATTTTTTTTATTTTTTATTCATGGTACGGGATGGTACTGTAGGTACCGTACCAACCGGCAATCAATATGGGTTGCAATACCGAGTCCGCGAATCTTGGATGGGATTAATTCTTAAGTTGCCCTCAGTATAGGGGCTGGTGATAGGGTGACAATAACATTGGATCACGTCATTGATGACATAAGAACCAACAATAGGCTGAGACCAGTGCTGGATCTAGTCAATGTTGGGCCAACAAGGGTGTAAAGTCAGCCTTAGAACAGGTTTAGCAGGATAAAGTCCATGCACCACTAGCAATCAGGAAGATGAGTCAACGAGGAAGAGAGTAATTATCTAGCATGCAGGTCAGATATGGGTCGGTATAGTCAACTCACTGATGGGTTCAAGTCAAAGGGTCTAAACTACTAACAGTTGGATTGGGTTTGGTTCAAACAAATCATATACCTTGATATTGCAAATTGACCCACCAAACTCCATCTGGCAATTGCCAGCCCTACTCACTCTTGTTGTAGGCTTTATCCTCACCTCAAAGCAACTCCTCCGCCTTACTCCAACTCAACTGGACATCCCCACCCCAGTTCCTACCCAGTCCTGCCCAAAAAAAAAAAACGACAATGCAAATAAAATTCATTAAAAAGAAGCTGCATCCTTCAAATAGCATTAGACCATGCCTCTTCAACATGTTATATTAATTATTCATAGAAAAGCAGCCTATTTAATTTCTATTGTCAAATCTGCAAATTGAATTTCACCACCCTAAGATAATCTTCTCAAATAATTCAAAAAGATTATGCAATCAGATCTTATAGAAACAACACATTTCCTTTCTTATTCCAAACATGTGATTTAGTAGACTTGAAGACTTAACTATTTCGACAAAAGGTTATTATTTGATGATGTAACTATCCCAACAAAGAAAACAGTATGAAATTATGATTACCTTTAGGCATTTCAGTCTCCAGAGTTGTGATGGGGACTCAATAGTTTCTCATGATGAACTTAAAGGTCTTGAGAAAAGGATGTGTAATAAAATAAAACAGGCAGCACTTGGAGACCTATCCAGTCAAAGGAAAAAGGGATTCTGGTACAACTGACCAGGTGGTTGTTTTATGTTGTGGTTCTCTCCTGAGGAAGCAGGGTCGATGATTTAGTAGCATAACTTGTATTTCCTAGGATCCTCTCTTTCTGTACTTTGAGATGACCCCCGCAAAAAATTAAAGATGAGAATCCATGAGATTGTAATTATTAGTAAACCGAGTAAATTAGAATGAAATCATTTGTTATCACATTACTCGACAAAATCAGGCCATGAACTAAGAAAATGCAAGGTTGGAAAATCAGCAGATGCGGTCACACCCACAATCAAGTGGGCAAGATTTTTACCCTGAACTAAAGCAAAAACCACAATATTGGGAAATAATGACAAAAAGATTCTACCCTCTTCTTACCAAACCCTGGCTACCCACCCCCTCAAATATCAAAATGGTGCTCTGCCTTCAACAAAATCACACTTCATTATTACCATGACATGAAAGTTGTCCTAACTCGGGGCTCCAAGGCACACATGCAGGCTTCCTTATATAGAATTCCCAATCCCCCTACAAGTCTAGAAATGTATGCTAGACAGGCTATTAGGCTCACCTACGAAATGGCAGGAGCAAGTAACAAAAAATTACTTTAAAATTTCAACCTAAACTTGGTTAAAGGCTTGTTCACAAATGAATGAGTCATAAAATTGATATAACAAAGCTACCTACCATGACGGGATATAATTCTATCAAGTTGGCGGTGAACTATGAAAAAAGAACATGGATGTAGGATAAAGATATGACACATCACAGACAAGTGGATACAACAAATCGAAAAAAGTATGATATGATGTGGCTAGGATATGTAAATTAGTATTTATATGTATATTTCATCAAAAAGAAGTACGTATATGTACTGATAGGAATCAGAAATTGTGCACGTATTTCAGAAAGAAGCGACGCTAAACCCTAATCCTAATTTTTATGAGCTTAATTTAAATTATTTTATTTTATTTTTATTAAAAATTCTAATTTTGTTAGAACTATGTAAAAAGAGTTCTATTGGATTTCAAGTCATCTATTAGAATCCTATTAGATTATATTTTTGTTTCTCTATTTAAAGACTCCACCTGTGTCGAGAATGACAAACTTGAATGATTGATTAATTGAATCCCTGAAATCCAGATTTTGAATCTTTATTTTTCTTTTCAATTTTTTTTGTTTCTTCTTTCTTTATTTTTTTTTTATTTTACATCAATTTGGTATCAGAGCAGAGATCCTGTAATTTTTCTTCTTATTCAACGTTGAAATTCTCCTCGTTCTTTCTCTCTTTTTTTCTTCCACCATTATTTTCCTCTTCCCCCCAGTTCCTTCCTACCGATCAACAGCCTAGGAAAAGAAAATCTTTGGCATTATCTTCCTCCATCTTTCCCTTCCCCTCTTCGTCTCTTTCTCCTTCCAAGTCGCAGCCCACCCCACCTGGATGACCGCAACCTTACTTTTCCACCACCAATCAACATCGCCTTTCCCGACGACAATGCAGTATCTTTCGGCCACCACCGCCGCCCCGCCTCGCTGTCGTCCTTGATCGTGACCTATAGACTGCCGAAAACCCCCGAACCGTTGCCTCTTCCTGTTGATTGACCAAAGGCCCCATCACCATCTTCCGTCGTCTTCTTCATCAATGCCTGTGCGCAGCGGCCTCTTTCCGACCTTTCCACCGCTGCAACGCATCCGGCCCATTCTGCCTCGCGTTCGTGCCGTCGTCCTCCACCCCAATCGGCCCTGTGCTCATGAGAAGACTCCGATCAGCAACCGCGCCACCTCTGTCAGCCGTTGCTCCCTTTTCCGACATCGACACCATCCCAATCAGCCTTCCCTCCACCTCGATCAGCTGCCGATCGACGTCATCTCCACATCCACCACTCAATCGACCACGAGCATCCCCTGGGTTTTTCCCTTTTTACCAATGGCCTCCGTCTCCGTCATCGGCGATCACCTTCGATTTCCTTGGTCGGCATCGTCGACCGTCGGAGCTCGCCCCTCGCCGATTGCTAGAATCCTAGAGATCACCAAAGCTAAGTGTAGGTCGAGCACCGCCGAAGTAACCCATGCGGCCCACAGACCGCGTGAGACCTGTGGTCTAGAGACCGCACGGTCTGTCAACCGGGTCCACAGACCCCAAAAAAAACTTGCTCTTCAACCTGCACACACCACGAGATTAAAGGTACAATTTCTTCATTAAATTTGAATTTTTTTAAATCTTTAGGTAATTTAAAATTGCTTAGACTCTAATTTTGTCTTTTCCATATTTTTTCACATATTTGCTGTTTTTCACATCAAACCCCCACAAATCTTACTATCATACGAACTAGAAACATAGACAATAAGTTAGACCCTACAATTTTACTATGAGCATCATAGTTAAAACTTTAAGCACATATAGTATTTAACTAATATTAAATTTCTTTTATTATGGCTATTGGTAATCTAAAAGATGCACAAACTGCAATGGAAAAAAACTAGAATCTATCAAAAATATCCAAACAGCCCTACAAGAAAATTTAAACCAGATCTGCCAGTCATTAGGCCAACTTCATACTGAAATCAAGGAGTTTCATGCTGATCAGATAAATAGCCATGAGGACATAACAAATCTCATAGATCAGCAGATAGAACACCAATTATCCCTAATAGAGTCAAAAATAGGCAAACAACCTCTAGAAGATGATTTTTCTAGTAATCAACATAGTTATCGTTCTTCATGAAATTTTAAATCTACTGATAGCCAAAGTCATTTCATGTACGCTAGCCAAGCACCCCCGATCTATATAATAGCCCCTCCGATTATCCACCACTCCACGAATAATTTTGAGGATTCTTATTATCGTAGGGAAGAAAAATATGATAAAGAATATGAAGAATCAGGAGGTTGCGTTAATGTTATGCAAGGTATAGTCACTGCTCCTTCAAACTCTGAGGTTTGGAAACTCACCAATATTTTTTACACACGTACAATGTAGGTATAAGGTATGTAAACTTATCATTGATGACGATAATTCTATGAATATAATATCTAAGTCTACTATTAATCAACTAAAGCTAAAACCTCATCTTCATCCTCATCCTTATAGAGTTGCCTGGGTAGATAAAACGTCTCTCCTAATTAATGAATGTTATCTAGTGTCAATTCAAATAAAAACTTATTCTGCAGAGATTATATACGATGTCGTACCCATGAAAGTTGCTAGCGTCTTACTAGATCGACCTTGGATTTATGATGTGGATGCTCATTATTTTAGAAAAGAAAATACCTATGTATTTATGCATAATGATAAGAAAATTAGATTAAATCTTGCTAAGCCTAGCATGCCCAAACCTATCAAAGGGGATAAGAACTCTCTTCAATCTCCTAATCAAAAAAGTTGTCACACTTTAACTCATAAAGAATTTGAAACAAAAAATGAAAAATCCAAGATAATGTTAGCTATCCTTCCCAGAAATGAGATTCACCTGACTTCAGACTCCCAAGATAACCCACCTCCTGAAATTGAGTCATTAAAAAAAAAATTTAAGGATGAAACCTCAGAAGAAATACCCGATGACCTACCTTCCATGCGTGACATCCAACATGCTATTGATTTAGTCCCAAAGTTATAGATATCTAATCCTCCACATTATATGTTAAATCTTAAGGAGCATGAGGAGATGAGAAAACAAATAATAAAGAAGACTATAATTCTAGTTGATCGACTAGCACACTTTATTCTTTGTCATAAAACTTTCGATGCTTCTTCTATTGCAAAGTTATTCTTTAAGAAAGTTGTTAGACTTCATGGATTACCCACTTCTATTATATCTAATCTTGATGTCAAATTTGTAAGCTATTTTTGAAAAATTCTATGATAATTATTTGGAACTACTTTAAAATTTTTTTCTACTTTTTATCCCCCAAACTAATGGTCAAACAGAGATTGTATATAGAAGTTTTGATAATTTACTTAGGTATCTAATTGGTGATAAACTTGAGACGTGGAATTTATCATTGCCTATCACAAAATTCGCTTATAATAACTCCATGAATAGATCTACTGGTAAAAGTCCTTTTAAAATTATTTATGGTTTTAATCCCCGTCAACCTATTGATCTTGTTCCCTTACCTGTGAACAACCATACTTCTGAGTCTGCCACTTCTTTTGCTAAACATATCAATAAAATTCATAATGAAATCAGACAAAAAATTGCCATGAATACAGAAAAATATAAACTTGCTACTGATGCTCATCGTAGAAAATTGGAGTTTAACGAAGGTAATTATGTAATGGTTCGTATTCGTCCTGAACGTTATCCACAAAATTCATTCAAAAAGTTACATGCTCAAGCCACCGGTCCTTTTCGCATCCTTCATAAACTTAGATCTAATGCATATTATATAAAATTATCTTTTGATTTAAAATTTAGTCTAATTTTCAATGTTGAAGACTTGCTACCTTATCGAGGCACATTCAAGCCTCCTACTATGCATGTAGGTAACAGCAGGGATCACATTCCTCCTCCAGTGCCAGTTTTGGTTCTTCCATCGCTTCCACCGACTTCATCAGACCAAATTGAACGTATTCTTACAGATGAAATTGTTTCTTTTGCTTATGGAGAATTTCAAAGATTTTTAATCAAGTGGTAAGGACGTCCAAATTCAAATGCTACGTGAATTCTTGAGTAAAAACTACAACGTATCAATCTAGAAATTTTAGAAGATCACATTAATTCCTCGCCGGAGTTAAGTTCTTTCCAATCAGAAGAGAATGATAGAATCCAGGGATTGCGCACGTATTCCAAAAGGAAGCGACGCTAAATCCTAACCCTAATTTTTATGGGCTTAATTTAGATTATTTTATTTTATTTTTATTGAAAATTCTAATTTTGTTAGGACTCTGTAAAAAGAATTCTATTAGATTTTAAATCATCTGTTAGAATTCTATTAGGTTATATTTTTATTTCTCTATTTAAAGGCTCCACCTATGTGAAGAAAGATAGACCTGAATTATTGATTGAAAAATTGAAGGAACTAAATTCTTAAGTTTTAATTCTTCTTTTATTTTTTTTCTTCTTTTTTTTTTTGATTTTGCATCATGTATATACATGTGTGTCCATATGTATGTATTACACACACATCATGCATAAATACATATACATATGTATTTATCTAAAAAAATCCAGAAACCATGGTAGGCTATCAAAATAACATAGTCCATACTTTATTCGATAGCATCCATTTTTACAAATTAGTCATCATTCAAATTCGTAAACCATAACCCATGCATCATATTTTAAAATTTATATCATAGCTAGAAACTTGACCTTTCCTTGCATGTTTGGAAATATCCAAGAAGCATCCAAAATATATATATTTTTTCTAATTTTAAAACTTAGGATAACACAAGTATCGGAACCATATCTGTATCTGACCAGAACTGATACATGATAACTATCCGATATCGGCACGGCATTTGATTTGAAATATTCATTCTTCATTGACAATTAAAGTTGCCAATACTAGGTACAAGTTGTATATTAAACACTTCATGTCATGTTAAGAACAATGCATAGTCAAATCTGCTATCTCATTGATGTTATAAGCAAAGTTGTCAAGACTATTTTAAATTTACATCATCCTCAGCAGATCATTTTTCAGTCTAGAAATACATTGAGGACAATTTTTCTGAAATTGTCTTGATAGTATGATGATATCTTAAGAGTTTTTCACAACTTTAACACATCACAACCTCTAGCTATGTGATTTACTTGTATCAAGTGAAACTACTGGTTTTTATAAAAGACTAGGTACAAGGGAACCTATTTTTATACAAGAAAAAAAATGGAATACTCTCATTGTCAACAATCCTATTCGAGAGATAAGATTGCAAGTTTGACCAGAATTTTCTTCCGGACATAATTATTCAACCATGGCATCTGAAATCAATTGACATTTTCTTGGTCTTCCTTTAAAACAATCAAGGTGTAGTTCCTCATGGTTTAGATGAGTCAAATTGAAGAGGCTTTCACTTTAGCTCTAATAGTACAGGATTTCATTGTGTCAGGTATAATAGTTGCTACTCAAGAGAGAAGCTGTTCACTATGGTGCCACCTCCTGTTGCCACAAAATCACAAAGTTTTGACTTTACATTATATGCAGTTAAAAATATACAATTATGCATGTGCGTGTGCGTGTGCGTGTGCGTGTGCGTGTGCGTGTGCGCACATATGTATATATGCATATCTATATACATATGCATATACATGCTTACATCTTTACCCTATATATAAAAGGGGGATTGGAATCTTTGATCATCCTCCCTCCTGCTTTTTGTTTGGCCTCTGCATTACGTTAATTGCCTGATCCAATACTCTATCTCCCCCTCTCCCTCATCCAACACTTCCGTGCTACAACTTTTCATTCCATGCTTCAAAATAATGGTTGTTATAATGATTTTGGCTCCACTACATTATATTTATATTATATCTAATTTGAGACAAAATATGATGGGTAACAGGTTATTTAATAATTTCTCTAGTATTTTGGCACCTGTTATTTGGCATTTTGTGCACATATGTATATATGCATATCTATATACATACGCACATACGTGCTTACATCTTTACCCTATATATAAAAGCGGGATTGGAATCTTTGATCATCCTCCCTCCTGCTTTTTGTTTGGCCTCTGCATTACGTTAATTGCCTAATCCAATACTCTATCTCCCCCTCTCCCTCATCCAACACTTCCGTGCTACAACTTTTCATTCCATGCTTCAAAATAATGGTTGTTATAATGATTTTGGCTCCACTACATTATTTTTATATTATATCTAATTTGAGACAAAATATGATGGGTAACAGGTTATTTAATAATTTATCTAGTATTTTGGCAACTGTTATTTGGCATTTTCACTTTTTTTTGACATAATTTTTTCTAAATTCAATTTTTTCAAATTTTCCATCCAAAAAGATTTGTACCATGCGAAGACATTTTTTAGCAAGCAATGACTAATACAATAACATTGTTATTGTCTACTATAACATTATTATAGTAGCCTTTATAATAGTTATTACTTTAATATTAAAGAACTTCAGATATCACACAATGGGAAAAATAGTGATTTCTTATACTTATTTTTTTCCGTTTTGAGTGAGACAAGGGAGAAATGGAGAACCACACATACTGCAATTACCCAAGTCCACATTTTTGTGAAATACATCCAAAATGCCTTTCTTCTGCATGCATGTATTTTGCATGTTAAAGACAAATTCTGAAAGCATGACCCAGCCAAATCACAAAATGGGGGCAGCCAAATCATCTAGAGTATTCCAAACATTAAGCAAATGAGCATTCATATTTCTCAAATCACATGTTATCAAAATAATTAAGCAGTAGAAGAAACCAAAAAGATTTAGTCTACACACCAACAACCGGGCGGGGCAAAACAGGAGGCCTAACTCCTGGCATCAATGGTGAGGTCATAGGCGCCTGAGAAGATGCTCCAGCAGTCAAGATAGGTGGGGTTAAAACAGGAAGACGGGGCCTCTGAGGGTTTCCTGGGAGGGACATCAGGTGTTGGTTAAAAGTTGCACCCACTTGGAATGCTGCAGCCTGCCCAAGATGCTCTTTAATCCTTTGATCAATTAAGCTCTGAGTTTGTTGCTCCTCAAATTGTTGATAATATGAACGAACATTTGCCTGAAGTTACACAAATTAACAAGATATGTTAAGAAAAACAGTAGCAAGTGGAAGGAAACATTTCAAAGTAAATAAGGAAGCATTAGAACCTTGTGCTTGTAGCCAGCATTATGTTGTTTTCTGACTGATGGCTGCACCATTAAGACAGAAAATTGAAGATCCCATGTTTCAAGATACTAAATATAAGATGCTTAAACACTGGATTACTGCAAATGTAAGGGCTCATTTATCTGCTAGGCAGAAAACTAACAGAAGCTAATGAATGATTAGTAATAGCAAACTGGCTAGAAAATGGAGTGATATTTTCATTTTGCTCCAAACAGAATGAGGAGAAAATACGTAAGCTTGATAATGCTTATTGAGCAAATTGACACTGCACAAGTTCTACACTATAACAAAAAACAAAGAAAAAGTAGAACAACATTCACGTGCAAAGTTAGAGAAGCATCATTTATTCTTATCATAAAAGCAATGGAGAAAAGAGAACTAAAACCAGATAACATAATGACGAGCACAAAGCTACAACTAAAACCAGATAACACAATGACAAGCATATAGCTACTCCCTTACCATTTGAATAAACATAAATAGCTCAACAATCCACAAAGTGATTATTGTTGTAAAATAAGATAATGAATCATAAAAATTGATGTCAAAGAACAAAAACAAGATGAAGATCACCAAATATACATTATCGATGGTTAAAACTGCAAGGTCCCACTCATAATACTAATAGAAAACTTATTACAGGGATTTAGTGTAAATTTAATAAGAGCAACTACTTAGAGAAAATGAAGAATCAATTCATTACTTATCAAATTGATCATTGAAGCAATAAGTATCTGTTTGCTTAACTGCAATTTATACATGATAACATTTTCCCAGATCTTCATCAAGGAACTACTCATCTAGTTGTCTAATGTTCAGAGCTTCTTTTTGACAGTTATTTTTCAGAGATACAGTTAAAATGTATGATTGATTTTGGATTGAAATAGTACATGAATAGAGAAGATTGAACTTAAGCAAAATTGCACCAAGACAAAGCCACATGGAAAGAAATTCTGCAAGACAAGACTAAACACCAATGCAACCATAAGACCAACATCCTAGATAGATCTGGCACAAAAGGTAGTGCAACAGCATATTCATGATCTCAAACCTAATCCATTTCTGTTGTGGAAACTGCTGCCAAACTCTGTGGCGCAGCTAGTGTCAAAATCATTCACATATTGTCAAAACCACTCAGAAAAGCTGTAGTCCATGTTCAACATTCTATGAGTCCCTTCTGGCCAAAAGGACTAGAAAATAGCATGTGAATGATATTTTGTAACAAGTCATTTAAAAATTTCCAGTCAGCATAAGTAATTTGGATGAAGAGGAACAGCATATCAAACTTGGGGCTTTTTTCGCCCAATAGGAAGGTGACTGAGCCTGATGACAGCTATATACAATAGTTTATAATTTATCGCTAATAAGAATTGTAATTTTACCAATATCTACAAGAGGGCTTGGATCTTAGTGTGAAAATTTGCAGTCCAAATGATTATTTGCAAAGTCCTAGAAACCTTCTGTCTATGAAAAACTGTAAATGAGTTTCTTTGTGAAAACATCTGGCTCCTGCCACCTCCAACCTCCTGAAATTTTATATCTTTATCATAATAACCTGCACTAACAACTTCATCGCCACCCATCTCCTTCAACCTGCAAAGCATGTGCTTGAGTTTTTCTTATTTCAAATAGAAAAAAGGAAATCTTCTCACTATTTAAACTCACTCTCATTCGGGTTCATCCAAAACAATCAGTCCGAGCTATCTGCTATCACTTAATACTAGGATAATCATAATATGCCGTCACATTAAACAAATATGATTGAGAAAATCAATGCATTTATACATCATCCTGATCTCCAAACAGAAAAGTACTTCCAGCTTCCGAAATGGCTTCCCCATATTAGACACTCTTCCTTGTAGATGAGATAGGACAAAACTTTACTTGACAACCATTATTGAACCGCAACCACTTACCAAAAACTGGTTTAATTCCTTATGAGAACAAATGCCTGCTTCCTCCTAAATGTTTACAAATTCTCTCCTGACTAGTAAGTATAATACCCATGTCTCTGAATCTGCAGATATTCATCTAACTGTTCAGACCCATTAGCAAAAGATAAAAAGATCTTAGACTTCTTTAAATGAATGGGTATACATCAGGAGGGGAAAAAAGCCTTCTAATTGTTCTAATCAATGATAACCTATGTCGTGATATTCTATCTAAATCCTTATAATAGTTTTTAAGTTCTAATATTTTTGTCATCACTTTTCTTTGGAAAAATATTTCTATTATGTTTTTGGAATAAAACTATATTTGATTGTTTCTAGGTATGTATCAGTGATTTTGCTGCACCAAGAGGCACCCCAGTGTACCACATATCAAAGCCAACTTTTTCTAGTGCTGAACCAAAACCACATCAAACACGGAGTCCTCGATACCAAATGCATCATCAAGGTCTGATGGATTGGTATCACAGCTCGTACTGACCAGGCGATTGGTTCGGTATGGTACTAATGCATACTGAACCATGGGGAGGGAGAGGGAGGAAAAAAGAGAGGGGAGGAGAGAGAGGGAGAGAGGGGGGGAGAGAGAGAGAGAGAGAGAGAAAGAGAGAGATGGAGGAGAGGAGAGAGAAGGAGGCTTACCTCGAGGGTGATAGCATTGCGACATCAAAGAGGGACGGGCAGGGAGAGAGAGAGCCCTCTTAACGTCTCTAGAAGACTTAAACCATCGAAGTGTTGGAGGGAGGGGAGGGGGTGAGGGTTTTGGTTTGATCAAAAAAAATCTTGAATGAGGTATTCAACTCCA
The DNA here is from genome assembly GCA_006176705.1 of Cocos nucifera. Taxonomy (NCBI): domain Eukaryota; kingdom Viridiplantae; phylum Streptophyta; class Magnoliopsida; order Arecales; family Arecaceae; genus Cocos; species Cocos nucifera. The sequence goes on from QRFJ01000149.1 coordinate 225,793, forward strand.
TGATGAATCGAAAAAGAAAACTTTATTCATTTTACCTTCTCTTTTTTATGAAGAGAATGAATCATTTTATCGAAGGATCAGAAAAAAATCAGTCTGATATAAACTAAACCATCCCAATTTGGTATCGGTTCTGTTTGATATGGGCCGAACTACATGGTTTCGATTGGTTTGATGAATGTTGTGCATCATAGTATTCTTGCTCTTGGTGGCTCTATTATTTTTGGATTCTCATAATAAAAGTACCAAAAGCTCGATCATCAAAAGCCACAATGTCCATGGACAACTTTAAGCTACAAGGTAGTTCTGGCACAGTAATGCCCTAACAAGGCTCCTCTATGCCACTATATTATCTTGCTCCTCAAGCTTAGTTTTTAATGTGCCACACCACTTCCACAGTCAAGCATCACATTCAAATGTATGGACCTTCACTAAACCTACGACATTTACTATATGTCACAAATGTTCTCTATATGCAAGAAAACCATGTCTAAAACTATTGTTTTCTAAACATATGCCATGTCTATCTTTGTATATTAAGAAACCATGTCTAACACTTGCTTCTTTAGGCCCCCTCATTTTGACTGAGCAACATATAAGGATGTTAGCAGATTAGGTAGATGAACCTCATAGTAGTTTTGAGTGTTGGAACATGTCAGATAGCCAAGTAGCTCTTCACTGAATCTATATCATAACTTCTCATAATATTGAGAGACTCATAGGAGAGAAGTGGTATGTGAGGTTGGCACAATACAAATGAATCAGTAAGTCAGACTTTCTAGCTTTGTTAGTGGGAAATAAAAAGAAGAAAACTCCAACAGCCCCAAGTATGTCAGAAGAATGTATGTCGAACATATCAAACTTTGAAATAAGTTTGTCCTCTACCTATGCTGAAATGTCAAACATTGAATTTGCGAACTTAAGAAAGAAATGTAGAACTCAGTCTACTTGAAGACACCCATCTTGGCTCAAATTTTAACCAAATCATCCCTACATGCTTCTTCAACTAGAACTCTAAAACTTCTAACCATTTACCAAGCAGCAAGAATAAATGAACTGCTGCTCAATCAAAACTTAGACAATTGGAAACCCTGTTTGATGGTATTTCTCATACTTAACACAAAGTCTTGAAACCTTTCATTTTTACAATCTTTATTATGTTGAATTGGTTCACAAGAACAACCTTCAAGCATCCTCAAGTGTGGCATTCATCTAGATCCTCTTAAAACTTGAACTAAATAGTTTATAAATATTCACTCTTAAAGCAGAGTTTCATGACCAAGACCTTGACCATGAAATGCAGTTCCTGAACATTAATCCACAAATTACAGCAATGGACAAGCCATTGCAAAAACTCATGAAATTCTTCATGGAGGTCATCCAATTAGTCCTTTATCCTTATAAATGACAAGTTTTTAAGTCATGAATAAACTTGCTGACAACAACTTCCTCTCTGCAATTAGTAATAACAATTTCTAATGTTATTTGATAATGTGTAGTTTCATAAGCACATACAAGCTAGACTATGCAAAGGTCCCAAGGAAACAACAGTGCCAGTTACTGCAAACAAACATGATCTACATTGAGTCACTAAAAACTGTTCAGATTTTCCTCAACAATTAGCTAACTCTCATCAAAGGAAATAGAGGAAAAAAGTAAGGTAATCCTTCATTAATATATCATACCTAATAAAACCATATCTACTCGTCAATAAAAAGGGGAAAAGAGCTAAAGGGGAGGAAAGCTTAATGTTTGTCTCTAACAAACCACTCCGAAAGGTAGAGCAATAATTATTTTTTACTTTCGTGCAGACCTTTGTATAACCATTCTCTTATACTTCCATTCAAAAACATAATGTGGCAAATCCAAAGTTTACCAATTTCCACCTATCTATAAGAAAAGATTCCATGATTTCCAAAGCACCCCACACATTACAGAAAAATATACAATGCATGAAAACTAGCCATCAAAAATCAAAGAAACCTAAATTGGAAAAAAAAAAAACCAATGAGGTGTTAGTTCATCAACCATCTCATCAGAAAAATAAATAAATAAAATCCATGCAAAATAACCCAAAAAAAAAAAAAGTTAAAACATACTTAGCCCTTGGCATTCTAAAGGCGATGTTTCAAGGACGATAATCATGCACACCACTACAAAACTCCTCAAACCAGCTACAAACCACACGCTTTTGGGCTATTATTATTTCCACTAGAGGTTACAACAGAGAACCAAACATCAAGAATTAAACAACATATATAACAACAAGAACAGTCAAAAAAAAAAATAAACAGAGAGAAGCCACACAAAAAAAGAAAAAACTTACGGAATCGTGGGTAAGATAAGTGTCGCAATAGTCGCAATAGTACCTGAAAAACAAAAGGGAAGAAAAAGCTAGAGAAGATCAGAATTTTGGGGGAAAGATTCGAAGAGGACGGAAGTGGGAGAGATGACAGCATTACCGAGGCATGGCGAGAGGCACGGATCCAGCTACTCCCTTTGAGATCAAATTGAAACCGAACGGGGGCCGAATCAAGGGTTTGGCAGACGTTCTCCCAGAAGTGGAAGAACCCTAGTTTTATTTTGGGGGTGCACGCTGTGGCGGCGCTGGCGACGAAGAAATGGCCGAGAGGAGAGAAGAAAGCAGTGCTCCACTAGGCTGTCGGCGGCGATGGCCGGCGATAAGCAGACGGCGGGCGGGCCGGAGAAGGCGGTGATGTCGGCAGAGAGAGAGAGAGAGAGAGAGAGAGAGAGAGAGAGAGAGTAGAGCGTGGGGTAAGACGTAGAACTCCCCCTTGATCCGATTTACTATTATTAGCTCCTGGTTTAACCATGTAAGCCAACATAGCTTGACCAGACCCATCCTGCGCTTGGAATTTTTGGACTGGGTTGGGCTTGAGGTTTTTTATTTTCCCTTCTTTCCTTTTTGATAAGCTAGGTTATTTACAGAAATATATAGAATAAAGAAGTCATATTATATAAGATAAATAATTATGATATATAATTATTAATTTTTTTTATAATAAATATTTGTTGATGTAGAATCTGATTGATGCCAGGACGAGCTGGAGTTGAGAATGATGAGATCGCCGTCGGTGGCCTGCAAAATAAAGTTTCATTCGAAGTCGATGGTGGTAGTTTCGACAGGACCCTCCGACAATCAAGTCAGCTCTTCTGACCAACAGAAATGAAGTGCTCAGATAAGAGTTCGGCAGAGTTCTAGAAAGGAGAAAAGAGCTTAGAGCTTAGAGAAAACGTATCTGGAGGGTTCCTTTTTATAGATGGAGCTTGATTGATGATGACAGCTACAGCCATCTGGCAGCGGACCGCTCGAGGCCTGATAGAGTTCGGTATGGAGAGAAAGATATCGTCAGACTGATAGTGACAGCCATACCATCTAGTAATGGGCCGCTCGAGGCCTGGTGGAGTCTATCATGGAGGGGGCGTCACCTGTAGCAGATTGATGACGATCGTTCGTCGAGATTTAATAATCGTAGTTTGGAGGATGCAAGCGTTGGTTGCTGAAGAACTCTGATATATATCAATTCCAAAGGAGTTCGGACTCCCAAAGAGAATACGGCTAGAGGGGATCATCCAGGAGGAACACTAGCTGAAGAAAGATCCGAAAGAAATTTGGCTCCTAGAGGAGTTCGATCGAAGGAGAAGTTCGAAAGGAGTTCGGCTCCTGTAGGAGTCTGACAGAAGGAGGAGTTTGAAAAAAGTTTGGCTCCTGAAGGAGTTCGATCGAAGGAGAAGTCTGGAAGGAGTTCGGCTCCTGTAGGAATCCGATAGAAGGAGTCAGAAAAAAATTCAGCTTCTGTAGAAATCTAACTGAAGGAGAAGTATGGATGGAGTTCGGCTCCCAAAGGAGTCCGATTGAAGGAGAAGTTCAGAAGAAGTTTGGCTCCCATAGGAGTCCGATTGAAAGAGGAATCCAGAAAGAGTTCGACTCTCATAGGAGTTCGATCGAAGGAGAAGTTCGGAAGGAGTTTGGCTCCTGTAGGAGTCCGACAGAAGGAGAAATTCAGCTCCTGTAAAAATTTGACTGAAGGAGAAGTGCAGAAAGAGTTCGGCTCTCATAGAAGTCCGACTGAAAGAGAGATTCGGAAGGAGTTTAGCTCCCATAGGAGTCTAACTGAAGAAGAAGTACGGAAGGAGTTCGGCTCCCATAGGAGTTCGATTGGAGGAGAAGTGCGGAAGGAGTTCGGCTCCCATAGGAGTCTGACTGAAGAAGAAGTTCGGAAGGAGTTTGGCTCCCGTAGGAGTTCGGCTAAGGTCTGGTCGTTGAAGGGGTTCGGCTGGGATTCGACCGCTGAGGGGAGAATTTTTGATTGAAGCTCTTCTATAATTTTCGGTTGCATTAGGCTAAGCATCAAACTAGACTTTGGTGGAAGTGAATTTATCTCCAACAATAATGCTTCCACTTTCGAGTTTAGAATTTGAAGGAAGAGAGTACAAAAAAAGATGACCATCGAAGTTCTTTTTCGGGCTCTGCATCCACTGAGGTTGAAGCTTAGGAGAGATCTTGTCTCCAGCCGAGGTTGATGTTGAAGTAGAAGCTCGGGGAAGATCTTGTTTCCAACCGAGGTTGAAGTTGAAGTCGAGGCTCGGGGGAGATCTTATCTCCGACCGAGGTTGAAGTTGAAGTTGAGACTCGGAGGAGATCTCATCTCTAGCCGAGATTGAAGGAGATATCATCTCCTATTGACGCAAATGTTGAAGCTCGAGGGAGATCCTATCTCTAGTCGAGGTTGAAGGAGGTCTTATCTCCTATTGATGTAGACTTTGAAGCTTGGAGGAGATCTTATCTCTAGTCGAGGTTGAAGGAGATCTTATGTCCTATTGACATAGACTCTGAAGCTCAAGAGAGATCTTATCTCTAGCCAAGATTGAAGTTGAAGTTGAGGCTCGGAGGAGATCTCATCTCCAGTCGAGGTTGAAGGAGATCTCATCTCCTGTTGACGCAGACATTGAAGCTCGGAAGATATCCTATCTCCAGCCAAGGTTGAAGTTGAAGTTGAGGCTCGAAGGAGATCTCATCTCCAGTCGAGGTTGAAGGAGACCTTATCTTCTGTTGACGTAGAGGTTGAAGCCCGTGGGAGATCCTATCTTCAGCCGAGATTGAAGGAGATCTCATCTCCTATTGACATGAACTCTGAAGCTCGAGAGAGATTTTATCTCTAGCCGAGGTTGAAGGAGATCTTATCTCCTTTTGACGTAGAAGCTCGGGAGAAATCTTATCTCTAGCTGAGGTTGAAGGAGATCTTATCTCCTATTGATGTAGACTCTAAAGCTCGGGAGAGATCTTATCTCTAGCCGAGGTTGAAGGACTTCGACTTGCTCATGTTAAGATGAGATTCTCCTCCTGTTTCTAATACGGCGACTATTGATTGCTTCTTTCCTATCATCACATAGTTTTTGCACCAAGAAATAATAATATTGAAATAAAAAAATTTTATTGAAGAAAAAATTACTGGTAACATATCCTCAAATTCTCTGTATTTCAAGATCGTGGGAGCGTTGTTCTTTCGAGTTCCTTCAGATAATAAGTTTCGGACTGGACGACCTCTTCTATTTCATGCTGGCCTTCTTAATTTGGAGTAAGCTTCTCTTGGCTTTGAGGCTAGGAGATGATGGCTCATCGAAGTACCAAGCCCCCTAGAGATAGCGTTGATGATGCCGAGAGGCGGTCGACCTCCTTGTTGTTCCTCCATCATTGGTGGTTCTGGCTACGACAGTGCCCTTGGTCGATCTTCTCCTACTTTAGACTGACGTCTGAGGAATCAACCTAGCCAACCTCTCCTGATGAGCTCATCGATTTCGTCTCGGAGTTGAATGCATTCTTTAATGTCATGACCATGGTCACGATGGTAGAGGTAGTACTTGCTTCGATCGTGCTTGTTTGGAGAAGATCGTAATTATTCTGGTCTTGGTAGCTGATTCTTAATTTCCATCAGAACTTGAGTTTTAGGAGCATTAAAGGGGGCGTAGTTGCAGAACCTTCCGGGGGGGGACTTCTTCGCACCCTTTTGTCGGGGCTTCCTTGATGATGAGCTTAAGAAGGAGTTCGGGCTCGCTTGCGCTCGGAGGAAGTCCATGAGCGCGGCCGAACTTCACTCAACCCTTCATCGACGGTGGGTCTATTAGACTCGTCCATCCACCGCTCTCCTATGGCTTCTTTATCCTTCAACTTGAAGGCTTCTTCCGTACAGGCATATCCCTCGGCCCGAGCTAGCAGATCGGCAAAGTCTCTAAGGTACTTTTTCTTTAGAAAAAATAATAAATTATTCTTCTAAAGGCCATCCTTGAGTACGGCCATTGCAACAGACTAGTTCAGGTCCCGGACTTCTAATACCGCAGCATTAAATCGGATGATATAAGCTCGGATGGATTTTTCCTCCTTCTACTTGACATTCATTAGGAAATCCAAACTTCGATGCAGACGTCGGCTGCTGATAAAGTGAGTCACGAATTGATGGCTCATCTGGTCAAAAGAGAAGTCGTACCTGGCTTCAATGCTAAGTACCGATTTCTTGCTGCCTCCTTTAAGATAGATGAAAAAGCTCGACATAATATGGCATCTGGTGCGCCATGGAGTAGCATCATGATCCGGAAGGCCTCCAGATGATCAACCAGATCAGAGATTCCATCGTAGCTTTCAAATTGAGGGAGCTTGAAGTTCGGCGGAATAAACTCTTGCATAATTTAGGGAGAGAAAGAGGCATCGGTGCAGACGTCGTCACAGCGAGCCGAGGTGATATGGTGGAGTTTCTCAATCCGTCGGTCTATCTTCCATAGTTTGTGATCAAGGACGTCATCTCGGTTGTAGATCTTGGATGGCTTCTGGCTCAATGGGGAGGGTCTCTTCTAGAGGAGAACCATGATCCAAGCAAGGATCCTCTGCTCTCTGCTTCTCCTTCCCTGGGATGACAGGTATCCTAGCCCAAGTGCCCCTTCTTGGGATCAGCTCCTAACATCTCGACGATGGGTTTTCTGATGGAACCACCATCGAGGGCTGCCGCATGGCCTGCACCATTTCGATGAGGCCCTGAACCCCCTGCATCAATAGGTTAAATTGCTCCAGATCTACCATGATCGTCGGTAGAGGTGGTGGTTGAAGCGCCGATGATGGAGCAGGAACAGATTGGTCTGGCTCAAACCTGGCGGTAGATCTCCGGATAGTTACCTTCTTTAGAGACATTTCTTGAAATCGAGGAAGAGGGTGGAGATGAACCTTGAAGGAGAAGGTCGGTAGGGTCGACTGAGCACTCCTTTAAGAATAAGGGTACCTCAAAGATAGAGCCCGCCTTCTAGCGCTAATTCTGTTGGTGTAAAATTTGGTTAACGTCGGGACAAGTTGGAGTTGAGGTGGATGAAGTTGCCATCGATTACCTGCAAAATAAAGTCCCATCCAGAGTTGGTGGTGGTGATTCTGGCAGGACCCTTCGACGATCAAGTCAGCTCCTCTGGCCAACAAAAATGGAGTGCCTAAGAAAGAGTTCGGTAGAATTTTGGAAAGGAGAAGAGAGCTTAGAGAAAATATATCTGGAGGGTCCCTTTTTATAGATGGAGCTTGATTGATGGTGACAGCTCAGCCATCTGACAGTGGGTCACTCGAGATCTGGTGGAGTTCGGTACAGAGAAGAAGGTATCATTAGGTTGATAGTGACAGCCATACCATCCAGTAGCGAGCTACTCGAGGCTTGGTGGAGTCTGTCACGGAGGAGGGCGCCGCCTGTAGCATCGTCTGTAGCAGACTGATGGCAATCATTTGTCGAAATTTAATAATCATAGTTTGGAGGATGCAGGCATTGGTTGGTGAAGAACTCCGACATATATCAATTCCAAAGGAGTTCGGACTTTCAAAAAAAATATGGCTAGAGAAGATCATCCGAAAGGAATGCTAGCTGAAGGAGAGATCCAAAAGAAGTTCGACTTTTGGAGGAGTTCGGCCGAAGGAGAAGTCTAGAAGGAGTTCGGTTCCTGTAGGAGTCCGACAGAAGAAGTTTGAAAAAAGTTTGGCTTCTGAAGGAGTTCAGTCGAAGGAAAAGTCCAAAAGAAGTTCGGCTCCTGTAGGAGTCCGAAAAAAGTTCGACTCCTGTAGAAATCTGACTGAAGGAGAAGTACGAAGGGAGTTCGGCTCCCGTAGGAGTCCAACTGAAGGAGAAGTTCGGAAGGAGTTCGGCTCCCATTGGAGTCCGACTAAAGGAGGGATCCGGAAGGAGTTCGGCCAAAAAAAAAGTCCGGAAGAAGTTCGGCTTCTATAGGAGTCTGACAGAAGGAGGAGTTCAGAAGGAGTTCGGCTCCTATAGAAATCCGACTGAAGGAGAAGTGTGGAGGGAGTTTGGCTTCCGTAGGAGTCTGACTGAAGGAGAAGTTTGGCTTTCGTAGGAGTCTGACTGAAGGAGAAGTTTGGAAGGAGTTTGGCTCCCGTAGGAGTTCGGCTAAGATTTGGCCGCTGAAGGGGTTCGGCTGGAGTTCGGCCATTGGGGAAAGAATTTTTGATTGAAACTCTTCCATAATTATCGGTTGCATTAGACTAAGCATCAGACTGGACTTCGATGAAAGTAAAATTTATCCCCAACAATATTCATAATAAATATTTTTTTATTTTTTACATATTTTATTTATTTATTTATTTATTATATATAATATATTTATTTATTATTTTATAAAATAATATTTTATTTTATATCTTTTCTTCCTATTCTTATAATAAAGTATTATTTTATATATATAGATAAATTAGTATGTTATTATTTTTAAAATTAAAAAATAATATATTATTTTTAAAATAATAATAAATTAATATTTAAAATATTATTATTATTTTTTTATAATATTTTATTTTTTAAAAAATAATTTTTAAAAATATTTTTAAATTTTTTTAATTTTTAAAATATTATTTTATTATTATTTAATAATAATTCATATGGGATAACTAAAATCATCTAAGATGCTAAGATGATAACACCGCTTCTTCATAAAATATTATTATATATATATATAATAGATACATCGGATTATATCAAAAAAAAAGTAAAAAGAAAATATAACAACTGCTATGGATGTTTAGAGATCTTGATGCCTGCCGCTTGGCAGTTAGTCCGTTACGTGTGGACTGCCAATTTAGCAATACATGGTATAAAAGCTGATGGCTGTGAAGCTAAGGCTGCATACATTAAGAAGCGGGAGATGGTCATCTTCCATGTCAGATGCGCGCTAATCTCTTCCAGTAATAATAGTAGTTCGGCTCCCTCCGGACCAAATGTTGGAGGCATGCAGGTTATTTGTAGCATAAATCATTACCCACATGTTGTCTGAAACTTTTCAGCTGAAACATTTATATCACCAGCAAAATATCCATCAACAGCCAGCAACTTCCATATTCAAGCATCAGATGGATCAGCGCCTCAAGTTTTGTGTATTAGATATACTTTTGATGGATTAATGAAGTCCTCCAATTTTATTTGTGCATATTATGGGTAATTTATAATACCATGTAATGTCTATTTAGTATTAAGTATCTCACATGTATAAAAACAATGTAGGAGGTATAGTCGATTTATAAATCTAACTAATGATGAGGTTGGAAGACTTTATATATATAGCTACAAATAGTGGATCACATCTATAAGATGAGTAGATCTCTATATCAACATCTTAATTTGGCATATAGGAATGAAAGTGGATTGGATAATATCCATTGGATCTATTTTCTTATTCAAATATGGATAGAAGTTTGAGCATATGACTAATATCCATATCCGTATCTATATTCATCAAAGAAAAATGGATATGAATATTGATAGATAACCATCTGATCCATATTTAAATATTTAATTTTATTTATAATTTTATTTAATTTTATATAGCACTCATGAATTTTTAAAAAATATCTACAACTATGTTAAAATGCTATTAACTTGATTTACCATTCACTTCTATAGTTGTAAATTTTAATTATTCAACTTATATTAATATTTATATCAATACTTCCTTCATGCGATTTGTATTTATATCTATTTAAAATAAATATGAATAAAAATTTTATATCTAACTAATATCCATATCCATATCTGTATCTATCAAATAAAATAAACATGAATATGGATATATTGATATCCGATCTAGTTTCAATTCTATTAGCATGTTACTTTGCTATTTTGAAAATATATCTAATTAAAACTAAAATACCAAGAGCGACAACTCATTAAAACTGAAACTTCTTTTAAAAAAAAAATCCATACCCCACCTTTTTGAATTGTTTCTGGAGTTTTTGTGATAATATGAGAGTTTGAAAAAATACTGTTGAGGCATTTTTAGTGAGTGAGATAGATCTGGTGAGGCTCAACATGGGTACAAAGGGTTGGAGATCATACCTTAATATCATTATTGGCATTGCAGTTAGCAGATCCATCCTATATATAAGGTGCATTTTTTTACCTTAGGATGATTGATCGAAAAAAAATGCATATACCATATCAATCTTGTTGTGTGGTATAGTCCTCTCTCCATTACATTTTTTTCATATACCATGCTTTTCTAGGAGCTATGTCGATCGGTTTTGAATAGGGCTAGAAATGGATCTATGATGAATGGTTTGCTCAATTTTCTACCTCTCATATTTTATCTTCTTTCACTCCCCAATCAAAGATTGATATATACACAGGCTAATTAGATGTGAGTCTCCAGACGGCTGATTCACTTCCTATTTATTTAGTATGAATGTTCTTATATGGAATAGTTGAGGGGTAGCTAAGCCCTCGCTTGTAAAATATTCCAAGTCCTTAGTTCATCAATTTGTTCCGGATATATGCTATTTTCTAGAGACTCGACTTGGAGAAGCTTCCATACCATGTGTTCAGCATATGTTGGAGCTTGTATAGGACCATCATACGGTACCTATCTAATAGTCTTTCTGGGGGCATTGTGGAGAAAAGGTCTTGGGTACGTCAGTTTCATTCATCAGGATCGTTAGGTTTGTTTTGGGATATTCACATCATCATCAGGTCGGTCCTGGGTGTTAGGAGTATTGTATGCCGGTACTAATAGACTTATTAGACGAATTTTGTGGAATGCTGTGCGCCAAGTTTTTTGCTTGGGGTTGCCTATGCTACGGGTAGGTGACTTTAATTGCTTATTACATGCTCCAGATAAGCAAGGTGGAAAGCTTTTAAGGTTGACCAGGACATCCATGAATTTTGTACTCTGGTTTGTGATATTGGGTTACTTGATTTAGGATTTCAAGATCCTGGGTTTACTAACTAGCAAGGTTTGGCCAGAGTATACGCTTAGATAGAAATAAAAGTAGTATGAATATTATCCATCTGAATTCATTTTTATATTCAAATCAATTCAGATATGGATATAAATTTAAGGATTCGACTAATATCCGTATCCGTATTCATATCCATCAAAGAAAAATAGATATGGATATGGATAGATAACTACCCGATCCATATCCGAATATCTGAATCTACATGTAACCATATATAATTTTATATAGCACTTATTAATTTTTAAAGAAATTATATGATCATATAAATATATTATTAATTTGATTTATCATCTATTTAGTGATATCTTTGATTCTATAGTCATAAATTTTAATTATCTAAGTTATATCCATCATTATATCCATACTTTCAATATTTGAATTACATCTGTATCTATTTAAACAAATATAGATATGAATTTTTGTATTTGATATCCATATTTATATTTATATTTATCAAATAAAATAAATATGAATATACTGGTATTCAATCCAGTTTCAACCCTATCGTTAAGTTTGTTTTGGGATGGTCACATTATTATCAGGTCAGTCCCGAGTGTTAGGAATATTGTATGCCAATACCAATAGGCTTGTTAGACGAATTTTGTGGGATGATGTGTGTCAAGTTTTTCTCTTGGGGTTGCCCATGAAACTGGTAGGTGTTTTTAATTGCTAATTATATTCTCAAGATAAGTGAGGTGGATTGCCTTTTAAGGTTGACCAGGACGTTCACGAATTTTGTACTCTGGTTTGTGATACGAGGTTACTTGATTTAGGGTTTGAAGGTCCTAGGTTTACCAACCAGTAAGGGTATGTGAATGCTTAGACCATGCTTTTGCCTTGGAAACCTAGCTTCAATTATATCCAGGCACTAGAGTAAGACACTTGCCATGCTTCACTTTAGACCACTGCATCGTTTTGGTAATAGCCAAACACTTTCAACCAATGAAGCGACCCCCATCTCAGTTTGAAAATCTTTGAATTTTGGTTCATATGTAATGGAGTACAACGTATGATTCACAAAACTTGGAAAGAATTTCAACATTCGAGTCCAGATAATCAACTTTCTACTCTTTCAGCTAAAGTCAAAAAAGCAATTCCTTCTTGGAATTGATTTCATACAGGGAAAGTCTTCAAAAGTTGGAGATTTTATATATATGGTCGACACATATAATACTTTTGATGGGTATAATTTATAAATTTTAATTTATTTAATAAATATAGATTATTTTTCTCAATTATATTTATATTAATGGTGTTTGTGATTCATCCATTAGGTTAATGGATATAATAATACATCTTTTCAAGAGTTGAGAATTTGAGATAGTGTTATCGTAGGATCATCATGAGAATGATGATTGATTCAAAAGATTGGTATACGATCATTTTTTTAGAATAGACGAGTCTTGAATCTACGATGTGAAGACACTGGAACAGAAGTATAGGTACTTGCTAAGAACAAGGGTATTGAGCGTAACCAACTTCGAGCAGTCATAAGAAAGTCTATCTTCTCGTCAGTGACTTGCTCATTATTGTAGTTGTGTGTCTGATTCTCTGACCTAAAGTGCATTAACAGTTCATCTTGAGGGTGTTATAGTTTGACTATACCATGGTCATCTAGTCATATAAAATCTTGAGGTGTATGTTGGCTATAGCATATTCATTGTAGGAATTAGATTGCATCAAGATTGGGTCTATTAACCTCGATAGAGGAAGAGTAGTCCTATAGTGATCGTGAGATTGAGTCCTAAAGCCCATGGCTATGGCAGTGTGAAATAATAGAAAGAAGTTTCTATTAGGATTTCACATTGGACTTGAATCGATTGATTTGATTATATGACAGGTATCGGGTTTGACGAGTTGATCTTAACCTCGGCCTTATCGGGATTCATGATAGAAGAATCAAATCACACGATAACTGCATCGAGAGGTTCTTATACAGTTCTAATGAATTGCCATCACATACTGCTAGGTATCATCGGTGGATTATGGGATTAATTAGAATGATGATGATCGATAATTTTAATTGGATGAATCGAAAAGAATTCTGATCCATCGAAAGGTATTTCAATAATGTTGATGATAAAGATCACGACATATCCCATTACCATATAAAATTGAACCTATGGGATCATACAAATAAGGATTTTGCTCTGGATGTTTTCAATTAGATTCATACAGTTCGATTGAATTGAATTTGATCCAATTAGGTTCAAGAAAATCGTGTTAGTAGATGATTGAATCTAATTTTTCCCTGCATTAGATTTTCTATTTGTTTGGATTGAGTCGAATTGGATTTGACTTGTCTAGACACCCTCTACTGGCCTTGTTCTAATTAGATTAGGACCTTGTCCTAATCTTCTAAGAGGATAAGCATGAGAGGGCGCTAACAACACTTGGCACTGCCCCATTTGACTTGGTCTTTGCACAAGAGAGAGGAGCGCATGCCTCCTAGAATTTCTCTATGGGCGTGCATGCTCAGATACTTGAGAAAGAAGGGGCGCACGCCCTTCCCTTCCTTCTTGGCATGTGCCCATAGAGGATAAGATAAGGAGGAGTTGGTTTAATTTAAATCCAATTTGAATAAGTCAAAAGATTTGATTTAGTTCAAATCGGAAGGTTTTGTTTTATGGCACCAACCAACCTTATCTGATAAGGGTGGCGCACACCTAAGGCCTTGTTTTGTTCAACAAAATGCACGGAGAAAAGGAGAGGGGGCACCACTTCTCATAGGGAGTCCTTTTGCTTTAAGTATTTGATCTGGTTAAATACTTAAAGCCCTTGAACTCTAGTATTCCTATTTCTATAAATAGGGGTCTATGCTAAAGAGTTAGCATTCCATTTTTTCCAAGTGCAAAGCCCTGCTTCTCTACCTCCATGCCTCCTCCTTCTTCTCTAGATCCTCTCTCTCTCCTTCTCTCTCCCATGCTTAAGAATTGGGTTGATCTAAGTGCTCAAAGGTTGAAGTGTTGTTCGCCTAAGAAGAAGAAGGAGATCCGATTGTTTGTTGATTGAAGTGTTGCCGATGATCCAATCGAAGGCAGATCCAGGAGATTCAAATTTGATTTGCCAAAATCAAATCAAGCCAAAAAAGATGTCCAAATCCAAATCTGAGTGGATATCGATAGAGGCCAAGCATATGCGCGGCTTGAAGGTGAACCTCGTTCGAAATTCAGATCATCGAATCATGGAGATCGTCTACCTGCGCAAGGCGATGTGATCACCAACTCTCTGTATACTTGTTTATTTCTAGCTTTGTAATTAGATCTATGAATCCTAGGCTGGATCAGATTTGAAAATTATTTTAAATTCCACTGCATTCGATCCAATCTGATCCGGTCAACACAAAAGTTTCTTCAACTAGTATCAAAACCAGGTTGTTGGTTCATAGATCTAGATTCATAGACTTAGATTTAATTTTTGATGAGATCAAAATAGAATATAAATAAAAATGCATGAGATGTATTCTTATTAGATACATGAGATGTATGTTTTTATCAAAGCATGATTATATTAGATCTATTTACATATATGTGATATATGCATTGTGAGCTCAGGAGTGGTACTCTCAAGTCTTGAAAATATGTGAAGAAAGATCACGGAAAGACGGGAGCAAGCCAATAAAGAAATCAGTTTGGGTAAGCAAAGTTGCAAAAACTTAGCCGACTCACTCCGAGATTGGGTTGGCTAAGTTGGGAGCTAGGTTGACTCAATCCAGAACTGAGTTGACTATGTTTTAGAGAAAATTCAGATAGAAAGTAGTATTTTCGGGACTGCTGGCATGATACACCGCTGGATAAACTCAGTGATTTTGTGAGCAGACCAGGTCGTAAGTCAGCTAGCTTAGTCTGAGACTAGACGGGCTCAGTGTTGCGAGATCAGTTTGTGTACATGGTTTTGTTTGGGTTTGGGGATGTTGCCCAGGTATGGCAATTCAAGAGAGAGGGTGAATTGGGTATTTCAAATTTAAGCTTAAGATATGAGCAGATTAAACTAATTAAGTACCAAATGAAATATTTTATATAATATGCAATGAACAAAAGTAATGAAATAAAAGCACACAATCATAAGTATAATCATTTTATAGTGATTCGGTGCCAAACTCAGCACCTATGTCCACTCTCCAAGTAAACTACTTAGAAATTCAACTATAATTCTCAATAAGAATTATAGTCCAATTATTTTTCAGGCTCACAATCAAACTCAATTGATTTTTCCTGACTCACCAACCAAAATCATACAAAATTATTTTTTGGGTTCACAATCAATCAAGTTGATTTTTTTTGGATCACCAACTAAAATCTCATAAGTGATTATTTTTCACCGGACTAACAATCAACCTCGATTAATTTTAACCTTGGCTCATCAATCAAACCAATACAATATTCAACTCTAGACTTGGACAAATCCAAGTTTCTCACCCCAAGAAACTTGAAATTAAAAAAATATATAATTAACAAAAATACAAACAAACTCTTTGAAGCTTAAGAGAAGAAATTCTAGGAACTTGGTTTATTGGCTTGATTTCTTCTTTTTGAATGCTTGAAGAAAGTAGGTGATAATCTTCAATGCTTGTAGCATGACTTCTCTCAGTTTAAGAATATAGAAAGGATAAAAGAATATCTGAGAATCACTCCTCCTCTTTTCTTTTCTGCTCACTTCTTTGGCTTTCTCAAAGAATGCATAATAAACTCTCAAAAACCTCCTTTTGATGTTCCAAAGGTTTTCTTATATATCCTTGAGGTTTTTCATCACTTCTTGACATCTGGAAGGTCTTCAGAAAGAGATCTAGCCATTGAAGATGAGAAAATAGTCGTTAGAAAGTCCATGGGATGAAAAAGCTGCAGATCTAAAAGTTAGCCGTTACAGTCACTGGATCGACTCAGTTTTTGATTAGGTCAGCTCAGTTTATAGCTGGATTGGCTCAGTCCCCTGGGTCTTGAAAATTTTACTTTCTATGCTTTTTGTCTTCTGTTTCCATTAAAACTAGGCTAGCTCAAATTTGAACTGGATCGACTCAATATGCGTACGTAGCGTGCCAAGGGTTATTATCAGTCTTTCTTCTCCAATTTGATTTGTAGGCTAGACTTATCTTTTTGACTTGATTTTATCTTCATTAAAGCCTCTTGAAGAATGTGTGCAATCTTGAATTTCTTTTCTCATATCTTGAGTAGTGATTCTTTACTTAGATATTGAAAAATATTTAGAATTTGTGAGCATTTGACTTCTACAACTATATAACCTTATAAACAACATTAGTAACTTATACTCAAAATTCTTTGTCATCATCAAAATCAATCTTTAGGTTAACAATCTCTCTCTTTTTTATGATGACAAAACTTTAGAGTATATGCAGAAAATACTATATAGTAGGTTTCTAAATAATTATATATTTAAAGGTATGAAACCACTAAACAATAAGAATATACTTCATTCTAGTTAAGCTCAAGCATATACTCCATAGTAACTCTCTCCCTTTTTAACAGCATCAAAAGGAGTAACTCTAAAAGAAGGTTATCAATAAAATCAGGAAAGTAAAATAATCTAAAATATTAAGCTCTTTCTTAATATTTTAGTTAATTAAGTTTAACTTTTATTCAAAATTTGCTCTCTCTTACTATATGACATATTTTTTAATTTCATTTCTTGCTTACTCTTGGTCAATTTTGTATCTCATAATTAAATTAAAATTATATTTTAAAAAATATCCTATTATGGCAATATTTTGATGTAATTTGATATGTTAAATTTATTTTCTTTATTTACCATTTTTTTTCCTTATTGTCATCAATAGTATTTACTATAATTTAAGATACCGATTGAATTTAAAAATATTTCTTTAAAAAATTTAACTTATCAAATAAATATGTCAATATTTTAAATTATTCTTAAACTCTAATCATGAAAATTCATAAATCAGTTTTATTCAATATATCTTCAACCATAATCAATTATAATAGTCAATCAGAATAACATCATCAAAATCAATAAGATAAAACATTGAATCATTTGATATTCAATTAGTGGCATAATAATCAATCAAATCAAATAAGATCATATTAAGATTAGCTCAAAGAAAAACTAGATAAAGACTTCAAAAGTTAGGTTCAACTAGAAAATTTTTAAGTTCTTAGAGATCAAGCTAAGATATAATATAAATTATTAAAATCAAGCATTTGATCTTTTATGAATAGATGATTTATCATAAAATACTCTGTATCAAGTAATGTTTGAGATGTTTCAATAATTATATATCTTATAAATGTCAAAAGTTAAATTAACTTGCAAGTTTTGACACTCAAATGAATCCTTATGCAATCAAGCTTGTCTTAATTTAAGTTTCTCAAATAATAACATGATAAAACAAGTTAAGAAAACATGCTAAATTTAGAGTGAAAATTTATGCTTAACCAATTAAGATGATACATAAAGAAAATTATATTGATTTTGAAGCCAAATTATTCAAGCCATAGTGTAAGATCATTGCAAGCATTGAGAAGTCATCAAAATCTATCAATTATAATAATTTTTGGCAATATATTAAAAACATTCAAGGCAAAGAATCATATTATACATATATGTCGATGGATCATCAAAATCAATAAATTCAATAAAATAATTTTAATAATCAATGATGGTCAGATGTTAAAATAAGTTTAGCTTTTATCAAATATCATCATCCATTTATTTTGAATCCTAAGCATCTATTTCTTAAGAATTTACTTCTTTCATTTTATTGGATGTTTGGCATACCTGCAAAAATCACTTCATAACTTTTGGTATCCAAGCCATCTTGGGTCCATAGGAGTTAGTATTCAAGATTTCTTTTAGAATCTAAATTTATTTTATCAAGATTTGGCCAATTCTTTTAAAATTATACTTCAAAATTTTATAACCAATTTAATTACACTTAAAATATTTAATAGTATGATCTTTAATTGGAGGTCTTGTGAAAATATTTTTAGTATTTGCTGCTTGCTTAAAGTATTAAAATTGATTTCTACTTTATTGAAAACAACCCCATTGATTTTTACCATAGATTGAAGATTTTGAAAGCTAATTATAAAACTTTCAGCTATAGGTTTTAAAACCTCAACTTCTTTTCTTAATTTTTTATTTTCTTTCAAAAATTTTTCTTTTCTTTTAGAAGATTTTCATTTTCTTCTAGAAAGAATTTTAAATTTTTATGTTCTTTTTTCAACTCAATATTTTCATTAACTAAGAATTTTTTAGATTTTACCATATTCTCCTTTTTATTAGTTAGAGTTTTAATTTATTCCAAGAAATCTTCCTTTTCTTTGGCCATATTTTTCATATTTTTTTATAGATCTTCTTTTTCACTCAAAATTTTATTTTTCTCTTTGTCTAAAGATAAATTACATTTTCTAAGTTCTTTGTTTTGAAGCTTTACTTTTTTATGTTCATTTATTAGATCATTGAAGGCTTCATATAATTCTTCAAAAATAAAATTAAAAAATTTATTAATATTTACCTTATTATCATTGACCATGAGGTAAGAATTTATAGCACTTTCTTTCTCTTTCTCATTTAGCTTTTCTTTGACTTACTTCCCTTATTTATTACTTTTTTTCTTTTATTTTTTTTTTTTCTTCTTTTCATCCTTATGAGCCATGAGGCATATATTGGGGTGAGCTTGCTTATCCTCTTGAAAGCTTGGTTCTTCTTTTTGATTTGCTCTTCTATAAGTCATTTTCAATTTCTCCCATATTTTATTCGCTAAAATACATGAAGAAATTGTATTAAACTCATTAATATCTAAGGAGAAATAAAGTATATTCATGGTCTTAGCATTAAATTGGGCCATTTTCTTATCATGCTCTTTTAATGCTTTGGGGGTATGTGAGCCATTGATTATAATCTTCCATAAATTATAATCATGCAATTGTATGAAAATTTTCATTCTAATTTTCTAATGTATGTAATTTGATTCACATAATAGTGGGGGATAATCAATAGAATGGCCTTTTTTAAAAAAAGATTCTATTTAGGTTATCAAAATCTTTAGCTCTAGATGGTTAGATCAAAAATCAATAACAGAGCACCTACTCTGATACCAATTGTTGCCCAGGTATGGCTATCTAAGAGAGGAGATGAATTGGATATTTCAAATTTAAGCTTAAAATATGAGCAGATTAAATAAATTAAGTATCAAATAAAATATACTATATAATGTGCAGTGAATAAAAGTAATGAAACAAAAGCATACAATCACAAACACAATCATTTTATAGTGGTTTAGTATCAAACTCAGTACCTACGTCAACTTTTCAAGTAAATTACTTGAAAATTCAACTATAATTCTCAACAAGAATTATGGTCTAATTATTTTTCAGGCTCACAATCAAATCTAGTTAGTTTTTTTT
The DNA here is from genome assembly GCA_006176705.1 of Cocos nucifera. NCBI lineage: Eukaryota > Viridiplantae > Streptophyta > Magnoliopsida > Arecales > Arecaceae > Cocos > Cocos nucifera. The sequence continues at coordinate 245,452 of QRFJ01000149.1, forward strand.
GATTCATCAACCAAAATCATACAAGATTATTTTCTAGGCTCACAATCAATCTAGTTGATTTTTTCTAAATCACCAATCAAAATCTCACAAGTGATTATTTTTCTTTGGGCTAACAATTAATCTCGATTGATTTTAATCTTGGCTCACCAATCAAACCAATACAACGTCCAACTCTAGGCTTGAATAAATTCAAGTTTCTCACCTCAAAAAATTTAAAATAAAAAGAAAAATATAATTAACAAAAATACAAACAAACTCTTTGAAGCTTAAGAGAAGAAATTCTAGGAGCTTGGCTTGTTTGCTTGATTTCTTCTCTTTGAATGCTTGAAGAAAGTAGGTGGTGATCTTCAATGCTTGTAGCCTAACTTCTCTCAGTTTAAGAATATTAGAAGGACAAAAGAATATCTAAGAATCACTCCTCTTTTCTTTTCTACTCACTTCTTTGGTTTTCTCAAAGAATGCACAATAAACTCTTAAAAATATTCTTTTGATGTTCCAAAGGTTTTCTTATATATCCTTGAGATTTTTCATCACTTCTTGATATTTGGAAGGTCTTCAGAAAGAGTTCTAGCCATTGGAGATGAGAAAATAGCCATTGAAAAGCCCATGGGACGAAAAAGTTGTAGATATGAAAACTGGCCATTATAGTCACTGGGTCGGCTCAGTCCCACTAGGTCGGCTCAGTTTATAGTTGGATTGACTCAATCTTCTGAATCTTAAAAATTTTACTTTCTATGCTTTCTGTCTTCTATTTTCACCGAGACTAGGCCGACTCAATTTTGGATTGGGTCGGCTTAGTGTGCGTACCAAGCATGCCAAGGATTGTTTGTTAGCCTTTCTTTTTCAATTTGATTTATAGGCTAGATTTATCTTTTTGACTTGATTTTATCTTCATTAAAGCCTCTTGAAGAATATGTTCAATCTTGAATTTCTTTTCTCATATCTTGAGTGGTGATTCTTTACTTGGATATTAAAAAATATTTAAAATTTACGAGCATTTGACTTCTACAACTACATAACCTTATAAACAATATTAGTAACTTATAGTCAAAACTCTTTGTCATCATCAAAATCAATCTTTAGGTCAATAGGAGAGTTTTTCTATGCACTTGGGGCTTGACCCTATTGTATAGTATATATACAAAAAATAAGTCAAGGATATTGTAATGCTGAAATACATTGAATAAAAGCTCTTTTCTTCTGAAAAACTCTCATACTTTTTTTCTCTTTTTCTTCATTGAATCCATTCTTTGTGCTTCCATATTAATTCTAGAAGTTCGTTCCTTATTGCTGGTTAATCACCAGTGCCACGTCGGTCCATAAGAGGATAGTATACCCAATATTTGGTTTCAAAGCGGTATTGTATGGAAGCAAGAAAAATACCTAGGATTTCTATATCCAAAATCTGCTGTACTAGGTTTTATCCTAAAATCTTCTTATTTTCTTTGTGATTATCTCTAGATTGAGGTGGAGTGTTGTTACACGAAGGAGAGGTGATACAGAAGGTTGGAAGAAGGATCTAGGATAAATAGATATTCTTTGAAGGATAGTTTTATTAGTGTGAGATCGAAGAAGGATGTTAGGATTTTATTCTTGGCTTGATTATGGTCATGGGATCCAGTAGATTCAAGATGAATTTTGAGAAGTTTGATGATAAGAAGAATTTTATCCTATGGTAGCAAAGGGTAAAGGACTTGTTGGTTTAGTAGAGGATCTACAAGATCTTGATAAGAGAGAGGCCAGAAAAGATTAGTGCTGAGGACTGAAAAGAGTTAGAGAAAATTGCTTTTAGTATAATCAGAATGTGCTTGGCCGATCGGTGTTACTCGAGGTTTGTATAGAGACCATAGCAAAGAAACTCTAGACGAGACTGGAGAATACTTATATAGGAAATAACATGACCAATAAGCTATGAGTGAAAAAATAACTTTACAGTTTAAGGATGCCTAAAGGCAAAGTTCTTGTTGCACATATCCAAAAGTTCAATCAGATATATTCTGAGGTGATGAGTTTGGATGTGAAGATCAACGAGGAAGATCGGACATTGCTGCTACTATGTTCTCTCTCAGGTTCTTATGATAGTTGTATAACAACTTTAGTTTATGGAAAGAAGATCCTAAACTATGAAGATGTTATTGATATGCTTAGATCAAATGAGCAAAGGAAGAAGATATGCCAAGAAGATCCTAAGTCTAAGATCTTGGCTATGAATGAAAGATAGAAAAGATTAATAAAGAAGGCAAAGGAAAAATCCAAAGGCAGATTAAAATCTCGAGATCAGAAGAAGATATTGAAATACTACAAATATCATCAGCCTAGACATCTAAGAAGAAATTATCTTCTTTTGAAGTCAGAAAAAAGAGAAGGTCAATAAGAGTGATGATATAACTTCGATGAATAGTGAAGAAGGCCTGCTAGTTATATCAGATGAATCCATAGAGTGTGATACTACGTGGACGTTGAATTCAGCATGCTCACACGACTATTCTTCTCAGCGGGAGTGCTTTGCTACCTACCAGAAGATCGATGGTAGAAGTGTCAGCTTTGAAGATGATCATCTATGTAAAGTAGTTAAAGTTGGCTTTATTAGGATGAGGATGTACGATGGAATTATTCGTACATTGTCAAATGTCATGCATGTACTAGAGCTGAAGAAAAATTTGATTTTTTTAGGCTACTTGGAGGAGCAGGATTATACTTTCGTAGCCAGGCTGGGAATGGATGTTTGAAAAATTTTAAAAAAGCTTTAGTGGTGATGAGAGGTAGAAGGCTGAGTAACAATTTTTATAGGATAGAGGGCTCAGTTGTGAACGATAGTGCAGAGATGCTAGAAAATTTGACTACTTATCGTTATAGTATCAAATAAAATTTAGACCTGATTTTAATATTAAGTAGGAGAGTGGTGAGTCGGATGTCAATTTTCTCGAGAATTGAAGGCTGAGTTATGTTTAATTTAATTAAAAAATTAAAATTTTAAATTAATTTTTTAAGCAAATTAATCAAAAATATTCTAAAATTTTGAATCCATCTCTAATATGATTATGATAATTCTTTTTAATGCAAAAAAAATTATTTTTAAAAATTTAGTTATGATTATAATTTATTTTTTTAGAACATGAATTATATCTCTTAATAATAATCCATCTCTATAAAATCATAAATTATTCAATACTTTAATTCTTAAAAATTGGTAACATAGCTTTTTATTGATTTTCTCTAATATAAACTATTAAATTGAGCACGAACTATATTTTTCGATCATAACACATCTTCATAAATATAGTCTATTTAAATATCAAATAATAATAAGCATGTGGAGAATAAGAGTTAAGGTTGAACAAGAGAATATGTCATTCATTGCATAAAAAAATTATAAAAAAATTAAAAAAATACAACCATGCTCAAAGATTTCATCTACATCCCAGAATTTTGATCTTTAGTTGCTCATAATTTAAAATTCTCTAGCTCTCGGCATCTTCAAATCACTAGATAAATAAAAAGAAAAGAAAAAGAAAGAAGAAAGAAAGAAGAAAGAAGAAAAGAAAGAGAAAAAAGAGAGATTTAGATGGCTAATTTCCTTCAAGGGGGCTCTCTATTTAGATCCTTGCTTCTTGGCATGAGTAGAGCGTAAATAGAAGAAGAATAAAAATTTTTAGATCCTTGTTGGAGTCAAATCGGAGTCTAGATCAAATTTAATCATCCAAAATGGTTTTGACCATCGGATCTTAATCAAACAGCTTAAAATCAACTAAAAAATCCATCGTATATCCTCTAAGATCATTTCTGGGATGTCGGATAGAAGCCAGGATGGTTTTCGACCGTCAGATCGTACACTGGAGGCCTAAGAAATCCTATTCAAATTGGGAATCAATTTACGCCGTTGGATCTTCATTGGCTGCGATAATGACCATCGGATCGTGCATCACTATTCTTATGGACCGAGCTCGTCGAGGACCACAACCAATCAGAGCTTGCCGCATCAGATCAAATTATCGAAATGCCCATGTACGCCACGATATAAATTTCATAGACCTCTTAGCAGTCTAGGCTCACCATGTGGCATGCGTCGATTGGCCATGCCTATTGAGTTGGATAGTCTATGCCTATTCCATGGACTGATCAATCGGTCCATCGTGTTCTGATCTTTTTTTATTTTAACTTCTGGACTTCATAATTTTTTCATTTTAACTCCGATTTGAGTGAAATTTGGTGCATTAGAACTCATAAATTAAGTTCTTTGCATTGATCATCTTTTTTCTATAAAATACTAATAAAAATATTAATTTATTAAAATAAATTTTAATTATTATATATTTTAATATTTTTATTTAGTAATTTATGATAATTATCATACTCTCTAACTTGAGTTTTACCCCTTCTCAAGTAAAAAGAAAAAAATTAGAAGTATATACCGACTCGATAAGATGTAAAAGTTTCTTCAAGTCATCCTAAAATTAGTTAATATCTAGTTAGAGATTTAAGAAATATATCATTGGATTATTAATTCTATCCCAAATAGTGGTTAAGTAAAGAACATAAAATTTTAGAGTTTTTCTTTGACCAATTCTCCATCTTTATTCTTTAAATCCTCTATCTTTAGTATAGACTAGAGTTTTTTTTTTTTTTTTTTTTTTTTTTTTTTTTTACAGCTAGTGTAATGTTTTAACCTCTTAAGCTTTCTATCTAACTTTTGTAGTGAGCTTTGAACTAATGACTTCCAAACTAGTTGACTTTAGGGCGTTAGGTATAGAATACCTCTCAAGCTTACTAACTTGAGTCAAATAGGCTACAGATTAAAACCAACTGTATAGCAAGCTTTTTCACATTGCCCACTTTTGATGCGAATAATATTGCTTACTTAGACAATGAGATCCGGTTACTCGATGGAAGATCAATGTTTAGAACTTACTCTTTATTTCTCTCTTTTTTTTTAATAATAATTTTTTCACTCATACCCATATAAAGTAGATTCTTTATTGAATATAGACTGGAAGAAGATTTTAGAATCACTTAGAAATTTATTCTATTCTAGATCTGATCATTTATTGAATTTTTTTAATAATTTGATCCTTAGTATTTTAAAAATTCTCTAAATCATTAATCAATTATCGATTAAAATTTCTAAAAAATTTCAAATTGGGATGAAATTAGGTACATAAGACTAATTATTACCATATTCGAGGGCTAAAAGGATTTTATTTATCCTTCCTCCCAACTTAATTTCCATTGTCCTCAATGGAGGAAGGAAATAAAGTGTGATAAATGATAAGAAGAATAAAAAGAAAAGAGTTCACCTAATTTAATTTATTTTTTTGGTCCCAGCCTGGGCTTTAATTGTTCTTCGTCTAGCATGGGTTTGTAGTTCTCCCTCTAACTTAATCCTAAAAGAAAAGTAAACTAAAAAAAAAATATTAAATACAAAAACCTGGGTTGCCTTCCAATAAGCACTAAGTTTAACATCTTTAGTCGGAACCTAAGAAGGAGTTTTAGGTATTATTAATTTTAGTTAATCCTTCAAAGTTCCAAAAAGATAAGGCTAATCAGGAGGCCTTGTCATCATGGCAGTAAAATGTTCATGAAATACTTTTCAACGATTAAGCGTAGCCCTAATCAATAAAGTATTTGGAGTAAGCATGCTATTCCAAAGTTTATTATTATTATGGTAATCAGGAAAGAATTGTATGTGATGGGCCAAAATCGGGAGTGGTGGTTTAGGAATTTTTTTAATTATAATCTGATCTACCATAATCCCTTTTCCAGGTCTAATATATCTAGGCATCAATTCTACCTGATCCAAGGTATGGTATTTTTTCAAATTAATTTTAAATTTGCCTCCATACATCATTTTAATATTGTAGATAAATTTTGAAGATAATCCTCAAAAATAGTGCTGGATACAAAAAAATCAAACTTAAAGTCATTATCCCTAATTTCAGCAATATCCCATCCTATAGCTTCTTTATATGCTTTTAGAACACCTATGAGTTGATCTTCTTGGGTAGGTATCACTGGTAGTGTGTCTGCAGATATATCAAGAAGTGATTTCAATTCAAGGTCAGCTGGTAGTTCTAATAAGAGAGCTATTGGTGGGCTAGTGGTGGCTCAAGTTTTTCAATCTATAGTAGAATAGTTTTAAGGTAGGATGTATCTACTTGGTCATTTACTTCTATATTGTATCCATCGTTATCAAAATCATCCACCTTATTATGGACAAAATAGGGATTTAATGAATTTTAGGAAAGAATTATGGATGAAGCTTCCTCTAGTATATTATTCACTTATGGCTCTTAGGAAGTCTTTATTGATTCTATCATCTCATCAACTTATCCATCCCCATTAAAGGATTGGATGATTCTAGGGCACTTTGGGATGGATTGATATATAAGTAAGGTGATGGAATTAGTTTGTCCCATATTTTTGATTTTTTTCTATACTTTACTACCTCAGTAATATGATCTAAGAGGATCTTTTTAGTTGTGTAGGATTGTTCTATAACCATATTATTTTCTCGAGTTTTAATTAATTATTCAGAAAAAGCTTCTGAGATATTAAAATTTTTAATCATGTATGATTCCTCAGGGTCACTCTTGGACTAACTGGGCAACTCTCTTTTCTTCTACTATTTGAATGTAAGCACTTGTTTCTCTAGTTCTTTAAAATTTTGCATGCAGAAGTGAAAGGTTTGTTGTAAGGTTTGATTATTAAGCTCTAACTTATTTAATGCTTGTTAAATTCTTTTTTTGGCAGTTGATTCATTGTTATTTGGAGAAGATTGATAATATGGATTGGGCATATCATAATGTGCATCCATGAATATGGGTCCTTGTGGCACCGGGATAATCACTAGTTGTGATTGCCATGAAAAATCTGGTTGAGCCCCCTAGCTTGAATTGTAAGTGTTAAAGTATGGATTATTTTTTGATCGATAGCTATTTAAGTTTGATCTTGATAAACTTGTTCATACATATACTTAGAAAATTGGTATGGGCATTCACTTACATAGTGGGTGGGGCTCGATCAAATTGTATAAACTTATTATGCAGGAAGAAAAGATGGATATAAAGAATTTTTATTGGCTTCTAGATGATCTAATCTATTGGATAGCTAGTATAAAAATCCATCTCTAATTATTATTTTATTTTATTTTATTTTATTATAAAGAATAAGAAAAGAGGAGAAAGAGAATTTTAAAGATAAGAGTCTAGAGGGTCCTAGATCTAAGAATGATAGATGAGAGTATTTTAATTAGGGTTTGAGTTGTAATAGCAAACAAGTTAAGCAAGCATGGACTCTCTATCCTAGGATTTATCTAAATCTAGACAGCTCCTAACTGCCCAGGTCATCTTTAAGCCCTTCAGGTAAAGAATCGGCCACTCAACTGACTAGGTAAGTGTAAGATTGGTAGAAGTCCTTCCATTGCTTTTCTCAAACATCAATTTCTTATCCAAATAAGCTAACGGAACCAATTAAGTAACCATCTTTCTTTAAAATATAATTTCTGAACCACTTTCCTAGACACCAGTCAAACTGACTAATTCTAATTCGGTCCAACTCTTAGAGTTTTGTCCTAATGAGCTCGAATATCCTTAAGGGCCAACATCTAATTGATTTTAAATTAAGGTCTAGGATAATGCAATATGAAGGGTGATGGTTTGTGGACTAAAGAAGGATGATCAAATCTTCATCTTATCTTGTTTAATGGGTTGTGCTCTTAGAGTATATTATGAGTATACAATGCAAATCAAGCAAGATGTTCAAACATGTTAAAACTTAATTTTATATAATATTTATGGTTACTCTTAATTAATTAAGTATTATGAGATGTCGGTGATTTTTTTAAGGATTTATGGTTTTGTCTTTTTATGAATATTTTTTTAGTTTTTAATTATATGATTTTGTAAAAGAAAGTAAATTCAAATGATTAAGTCTTAAAATGCAATAAATTAATCTAAACTATAGAGAGTATAAATCAATTATGAAAAGACAATAATAACTAGGTAAAATTAAAGAGCAATAAATTTTTATTTATTTATTTATTTATTTTTATTTTTTAAATTAATTAATTTTTAATTAAATGAAGCAATCGTGCTACAATCTTCGACAATGGTGTCAAAAATTTGGCTGCTTCTCATTATAGCATCAAATAAAATTTAGACCCAATTTTAATATTAAGTAGGATAGTGGTGAGTTGGATGTCTATTTTCTCAAAAATTGAAGGCTAAGTTATGTTCAATTCAATTAAAAAAATTAAAATTTTAAATTAATTTTTAAAATAAAAATTTAAAATAGTAAATTAAAGAGAATTAATTATAATTTAATAATTTAAAAAAAATAACTATTTATTTAATTAAGATTTTAAATTAATTAATTTTTTTAAAAATTTTAAATCCATCTCTAACATGATTATGGTAATTCTTTTTAATGCAAGAATTTATTATTTTTAAAAATTTAGTTATGATTATAATTTATTTTCTTAGAGCATGAATTATATCTCTTGATAATCATCTATTTCTATGAAATCATAAATTATTCAATATTTTAATTCTTAAAAATTAATAATAAAGCTTTTTATTAATTTTTTCTAATATAATCTATTAAATCGAGTATAGATTGTATCTTTCAATCATAATTCATCTTCATAAATATAGTCTATTTAAATATCAATCAATAATAAGTATATGAAGAATAAGAGTTAAGATTAGACAGGAGAACATGTCATTCATTATATAAAAAAAATTATAAAAAAATAAAAAAATATAACTATGCTCTAAGACTTCATCTATATCTCAGAATTTTGATCTTTAATTGCTCATGATTTGAAATTCTCTGGCTCCTGGTATCTTCAGATTACTAGATAAATAAAAAGAAAAGAAAAAGAAAGAAGAAAGAAAGAAGAAAAGAAAAAGAAAAGAGAGAGATTTAGAAAGCTAATTTCCCTTAAGGGGGATCTCTGTTTAGATCCTTGCTTCCTAGCATGAGCAAAGCTTAAATAGAAGAAAAACAGGGATTTTTGGGTCCTTGTTAGAGTCAAATCAGAATTTAGATTGAATTTAATCATCCAAAATAGTTCTAGCTGTCAGATCTTGATCAAATAGCTAAAAATCAACTCAAAAATCCACCTTATATCCTTTAAGATCATTTTTGGGCTGTCGGATAGAAGCCAGGATGGTTTTCGATCGTTGGATCGTGCATCGGAGGCCTGAGAAATCCTATTCAAATTGAGAATTAATTCTTGCCATTGGATTTTCATCAATTATGATAATGACCGTCGGATCGTGCATCACTATTCTCGTAGACCATCGTGGACTGAGCTCATCGAGGACTACAGCTAATCAGAGCTTGCCACACCAGATCAAATTACCAAAACGTCCCTATACGCCGTGATATAAATTTCATAGATCTCTTCGTGGTCTAGGTTTGCCATGTGGCACGTGCTAATTGGCCGTGCCTGCTGAGTTGGACGGTCCATGCCTGTTCCATGGACCAGCCGGTCAATCCATCGTACACCGACCTTTTTTTATTTTTCTTTTATTTAAACTTCTGGACTTCATAATTTTTTCGTTTTAGCTCTGATTTGAGTAAAATTTATTGCATTAGAACCCATAAATCGAGCTTTTTACATTGATAGGTTTCTTTCCTATAAAATACTAATAAAAATATTAATTTTTTAAAATAAATTTTAGTTATTATATATTTTAATATTTTTATTTAGTAATTTATGATAATTATTAATAGTAGTGGCACAGGAGGAGCAGCTCTTATATCAACTATGGAAATACTATCAAATGGGTTAAATGAGTGACCGAGGGCTCACAGAACTTAGCAGAAGTGGGATAATCCTAGTCCTAAAAAAATGGCGCAGATTTATGTGAGCCATGCATCTTTGGCAAATAGCATAGGATAAAGTTTACCACAAGTACCAAATGAAGTAAAGAAGTGTTGGATTTAGTGCACTCAGATGTGTGGAGACCGAATCCTATATCAGCTAGAGATGGGGTAAGATATTTTATCACCTTCATTGATGATTACTCAAGAAAGGTATGGACCTATCTGATCAGAGAGAAATCAGAGGTATTTGCTTGGTTCAGAGTCTGAAGAGCTAAAGTTGAGAAGAAGTCAAGGATACAAGTGAAGTGTCTGAGGTTGGATAATGAAGAGGAGTATACTAGCCTGGAGTTTAAGAGGTACTATGAGAAAAATGGTATCAAATGTCATTACATAGTGAAGATGACTCCTCAGTAGAATAGTGTCGTGGAGAGAATGAATCGAACACTGATTGAGAAGGTATGGAGTTTTAGGCTGCAGACATCACTTCCAAAGTCTTTCTAGGATGATGCCATAATTTTTTCTTAATTTTTTGTTAATAGGTCTCCTCATCACAAGCTGAATGGATGCATTCCAGATGAGGTCTGGAGTGAAAAAAAGATGGAGCTTGGCAATCTGAAGGTCTTCAATTGCTCAGTTTATACACATATGGAGGTAGTCGAGACGAGCAAGTTGGATCCAAAATCTCAAAGGATATTTTTTCTTGGGTATTCACAAGGAGTCAAGGGATACCTACTATGAAATTCTGAAGCATAAAAGTCATTAATCTGTAGCGATGTCATCTTTGATGAAAAGAGCATCTTGGAGAGGTCTGAGAGTATAGGTGGAACTAAAAAAATGAAGGTGAATAGTGGTGGATAGTTAGAGATAGATGACATGCAGTCTATATCCACTTATAGGAGTGTTCCTGTTGAGGTGGAGTTGGATAGAAGAATGTTTACTCAGATGGGAGACCAGCATGAAGAGCCTGCTATTTAGGTAGAAGCGCAGAATCAGCCATAGACTTCAGACAGAAGTAATGTGCCAATGGGAGTGGCTTTGCACAAGCCCTAACATACGATCAGAAGATCGATCAGATATGGCATTGATAAGGTTATCTCCTATACACTCATCACTACTAATGAAGATTCAGAGAACTATGTAGAGGCTATGCAGAGTAAAGACCATGAGTCGTAGATGCAGGCCATAATGGAGGAGATGAAATTACTAAAAAAGAATCAAACATGGCAGCTGGTGAATCTTTCAGAAGGTGCTCGGCTTATTGGCTCAAAGTGGGTGTTCACTAAGAAGGAACCACTTTCAGAACAAGATAGAATCAGATTCAAAGCAAGGCTAGTGGCAAAGGAATACTCATAGAGGGAAGGGATTGATTACATAGAAGTTTTTTCTCTGATGGTGTGCCATATTTCTATTTGAGTTTTGCTATCATCGGTGGTACAACATAACATGAAATTAAAATAGATGGACGTGAAGATAGCTTTTCTTCATGGGACTTTGGAGAAAAGGATCTACATGAGGCAACCAGATGGTTTCATACAGATTGGATAGGAGAAGAAGGTATGTTTACTTAGGAGGTCACTGTATGGCCTGAAATAATTCCCTCATAAGTGGTATCATAGATTTAATAGTTTTCTTTTTAGCCTGAATTTTAGCAGATGTGAATATGATTGTTGTATCTACGTCAAGGATGTAGATGACATGGATGCCCTATATCTACTTTTGTATGTAGATGATATGTTTATAGCCAGTAAAGGCATGGAGGCAGTGAAAAGGCTGAAAGAAGCATTATCATCTGAGTTTGAGATGAAGGATCTAAGTCTAGCAAAGAAAATCCTTGGAATGAAGATTTGCAGAGATAGATGCAAAGGAGTGCTTCATTTATCACAAGAAGGATGTCCAAAAAGTTTTGAAGAGGTTTGGTATGGAGAAGGCCAAACTTGCAGAGATACCATTACCGAGCCATATATCTCTCTCTAAGTATCAAAGCCCCTAGTCAGAAGAGGAGAGAAAATATATGGATAGAGTCTCTTATACGAATATGTAGGCAGTGTGATGTATACTATGGTGTATTGTAGACCAGATATAGCACATGCAGTGAGCTTGGTTAGTAGGTATATGCTAATCCTAGAAAGGAACACTGAAAAGCATTGAAGTGGATACTGAGATATCTATAGAAAACAAGAAACTATGGTTTGGTATTTGGTGGATAGTTGGGAGGATTTGAAGAACAATCTATGGAGATGTGTGGAGGTTCAGGTCCTCTGAAAGAGTTTGTAGATGTAAATTATGCTGGTGATTTTGATACAAGGAGGTCTACTACTTGATATCTCTTCTTCATGTTTGGTAGACTGGTATCTTAGAGATCAACTCTTCAACCAATCATGGTCTTGTCTACCATAGAGGCCAAGTACATTGGAATAATTGAGGCTACAAAGGAAGCTCTTTAGCTTAGGAGGCTGATTGTTAAGATGGAGGTGGAGTAGAGCAAGGTTATACTGTACAATGATAGTCAGAGTGCTCTACTACTAGCACAGAATCTAGTCTATCATGCATATATAAAGCATATAGATGTAAGGTACCATAAGATTAGAGAGCTAGTGGAGGAAGATGAAGTGAAACTGATGAAGGTCCATACCAAGGAGAATCAGTTGGATACACTCATGAAGGTACTTTCCAGAGATAGCTTTCAGATATGTATGGCATGGATGGGTCTGCAAGAAAAAGATGAGTTTACAAGGGTTTAGAAGCACCAAGATGGAGAATGTGAGCTCAGGAGTAGCACTCCCAAGTCTTGGAAACATGAAAAAAAGGTTATGGAAAGACGGGAGTAAGCCAACAAAGAAATCAGTCTGGATAAGCAAAGTTGTAGAAACTTAGCTGACTCACCTTGAGACTAGGTTGGCTAAGTTGGGAGCTGGATCAACTCAGTCCAAGACTGAGTCAACTATGTCTCAGAGAAAATTTAGATAGAAAATAGTATTTTTGAGACTGTTGGCATGGTACACAACTAGATTAGCTCAGTGATTTTGTGATCCGACCTAATCATAGGTTAGCCAACTCAGTCTGAGATTGGACCGACTCAGTATTGCGAGATCAGTTTGTGTACGTGGGTTTGCTTGGGTTTGGAGAGTTTTTCTATGATCTTGGAGCTTGACCCTCTTGGATATTGTAATGCTAAAAAGTATTGAATAAAAGCTTTTTTCTTTCAAAAAAATTTTATACTCTTTTTTTCTCTTTTTTTCATTGAATCCATTATTTGTGCTTCTGCATTAATTCTAAGAGTTCGTTTCTTATTACTGGCTAATCACCAGTGGCCACGCCTGTTCGTGAGAGGGTCGTATACCCAACATGCATGTTATAGATCTAGATCTAAATTCTAGTAGCAAAGTACTCCAATTGAGATAGTCGCTATGGCCATTCGGTCATAAGAGTAAGAAGGGCTTTAAAGACCCTCGCTTTCCATTCGATGAGGTGCTCTTATAGCGGTAGGGGTGCTGCTACAATGGTTCTCTTGAAGAAGAACAGGGAAAGGATTATTAAAAAAAAAACTTACTTTCTGCTAAATCCTAGATCCAAAAATTCTAGGATCTATTTTTCATGCTTTATTTTTATGAACCCTGTTACACTTAATTAAAAATTAAGTTATGAAAATAATTAGATCTAAAAATTATGAATTATAAGATCAAAGACATTTTCATAATACATAGGTTCAGGTTATGGATAGCTTGATTAGGTTTAGCATGAGCGGTTGATCAAACCGAATCAATAGTTGGTTAGAATATGATTAAGAGTGCTCTTTGACCAGCCCAATAGTTATAAGTTTGGTTAAGATTGATTAATAGCCATATATTATTGATCACTTCAAGACCTAATCTATCTCCACGGTTCAAGTCTAGATTATAGGCGAACCCGATCAGCTTTGAATTGATAAATTAGTGTCTAAGGTAAGTCTAGCAGATACGATCGATGGTCATTAATTGGGAGCTACTCGACCTAGATGAGTCTACGGCAAGTTAATGACATATCCCTCTCATTGATCTCACTTACCTAGCCAATAGGGTCGATTTAGTTCTATATCAGGTTGCCAATAATTCAAGCTAGCCCATGCCACTAGGTTAGTCATAATAGTTATCACTAATTAAGGATGAGATATAAATTAAAATTTTTTTGTAAAATATTAAGTCATGTGGTCTTTCACCATTGTAGTTGTGCAGGCCCATCCTGGGGTTGACTGTTCTCGGCTAGATATAGTAGTTTAGTTGCACCAGAGAAACGTAACCACACTATTGAGCATGAGATGCTACGGGATGGAGGAAGGGGTAGGCTTAATATTTTAGATATGGTGAGGGTCTCAATCATGAATTCATTTCATGCAAATGGTATATCTAACTTAACTAAGGAGTGGAGCAATATTCTGGGCATGGTGAGCTTCATGAATTAGAGATTGAAGTTGGCTACAACATGTTTAGAAAAATATTGAACAAGAGTTATCCATTCATCGGCTGACTTATCACTAATAACTATCAGGTGAAGTGATGAGCCAATCAGTAGGACTACAACACCCACTAAAAATCTTTAATTGCAAAAATTTTTATAGCTCTTCTAGGAAAGTATAGAGATTTAAAAAAATAGTTAGAATCCTAATTTATTTTTTAAAAATAAAATTTTTAAAATAAATTGATTAAGTCAAATATAAAGTCTAACTAGAAACTTTGACTCTTTACAAGAATCATGTCTACTTCCAACCCCCTAGCCAAAATCTTAGAAACCAATAGGTTGACTGGACTTAATTTTAAGGATTGGCTTCGAAAGTTAAAAATAGTTTTGAGTTCTGAAAAGTTGACCTATGTCCTTGATCAAGATCTTTCTCCTCTTTTAGCTCGTCTGACCACTGAACAGAGAACGTCTCATGAGAAGTAGTTGAACGATGATAACAAAGTCAGACATGTTGGCATTAATGTCAAATGAGTTGCAGTACCAACATGAGGATATGAGGACTATCAGATAGATGTTGGCCTACCTACAAGAGTTGTATGGTGAGTAGAGCGGTGCAGCATGTTATGAAGTATCCAAGAGACTTTTTAAGGCATAGATGCATGATTGACAGTCGATCTATGATCATTGCTTATCGATGATCAAGGACTTGAAAGAGCTTGAGAAGCTCGGCATGACCATGGATAAGGACTTATAGATTAATCTGATTCTGTAATCCTTAACTGATTTATATAGATAGTTTATAGTAAATTTTCATATAAATAAGATCCAGTGCACCTTGGCCGAGCTTATGAATGTGCTGGTCACTACTGAGGGCACCTTAAAGAGTTCAAGAGGCTCAATACTTACGATGGAGCAGACTATTTCTAAGAGAAAGTCCTCTGAAAAGAAGAAAAAGTTCATGAAAAAGTAGAAGGTTGAGAAAAAGAAGAAGGAGAAGAAGATAGAACCAAAGAAGAAGGTTGTGAAGAAGGAAGAGTATTTTTACTATAACTCCAACGGCCATTAGAAATGAAACTGCCCTGCTTACCTGGTGACTCCAAAGAACAAAAGAGAAGGAGGACCTTCTGAAGATATGCTTGTCATTGAAATGAACCTAATGATTTCTTCTGCATCTAGTTGGGTGCTTGACTCTGGATCTAGTGCTCATTTATGTATTTCTTTGCAAGATCTTGAGGAAAGCAGGAGGTTGAAGGATAGTGAGATGATCCTATGTGTTGGAAATGAAGCAAAGATTGCCACTATGACTGTGAAAATGTATCCTCTATGACTACCATCTGCAAGCATTTTAGTACTTAGAAATGGTTACTTTGTACTTGCTGTGAGCGGAAATCTAATTTTTATCTCCTGCTTAACGTAAGAAGATTATGTAATTAGCTTTTATAAGAATCACTATAATATTTATTTTGAAAATAAGAAAGTTGATAGTGATTTTCTTATTAACGATATCTTTTAGTTATATGTTGATATTTTTATGAATTGTATTAAGCAAAGTATGAATGCTATAGGATCTAAATGACTTAGAGATAGTATAAATGAAAAGTACATGTGGCACCTAAGACTAGGTCACATTAGAGAAGTTAGGATTAACAGATAGAAAACAATTGGACTATTGAATTCGTTGACTTTTGAGTCATATCCGATTTGTGAATCATGACTTCAAAAGAAAATGATGAAGCTGCCCTTTATAGGACATGGAAAAAAGACCACAGAATTACTTGCTCTAGTGCATTTAGATATTTGCGGCCTATTTGATATACCAGCCAGAGGTGGTTTTGTCTACTTCATTTTCTTTACCGATGATTTTTCTCGGTATGGATATATGTACCTTATACATCACAAGTTTGAGGCATTTGAAAAGTTCAAAAAATTCAGACATAAAGTGAAAAAACAAATCAAAATTTTTTTTAAGATTCTTTGATCGGATCGAGGAGGCGAAACCTAAGTCAAAAATTTTTAGGCTATCTTAAGGAGTATGGCATAGTCTCATAGTGGACTCTGCCTGGAATGCTTCAACTCAACGAAATTTTAGAATGAAAAAATCAGACTCTATTAGATATGGTCCATTCCATGATGAGCTTCACAGATCTTCCCGTATTTCTTTAGAGACTAATTTTTTGACTGCTGTCTATGTACTGATAGGGTTTTTCTAAAAATATTTCTACCACACCATATAAGATGTGGCATGATAAGAAACTGAGTCTGAGTCATTTTAAGATTTGGAATTATCTGACTCATGTCAAAAGAGAATAGATGGACAAGTTAGAATCTAGGTCTCTTAGAGCTCGATGCATCGAATATCTTAAAGAGTCATTAAGATATTATTTCTATCTTCCAAAAGATCATAATATGATTAAGAGTCAATATACCATCTTTCTTGAAAAATAGTTTATTCAAGATAGAGGCATATGAAGATAGATTAGGCTTGAGGAGAATATTTCTGAAGAGCAACAAGTCAAGGAACCTGAGAAATAAATTTAGTCTGAGCCGATCCATATACTTCCTCCTCCATCTCATAAGTCTAGTAGAGTTTTTCATCCTTCTGAAAGATACTTAGGTATTATTTCAGAGGATATAGAGAAAATGTTCCTCATAGAAAATGAGATTTATGGAGATGACCCCAAAACCTACGATGAAGCAATATCAGATATTAACTTCGAGAAATGGTTAGAGACAATGAAGTCAGAAATTGACTCAAAATGCTCAAACCAAGTCTGGATCTTGGTAGATTTACTTGAAGGTATTGTACCTATTAGGTATAAATGAATCTTCAAGAGAAAGATTGGTACAGATGAAAATATAAAGACATTCAAAGCTAGGCTAGTGACGAAAGGATATAATTAGTATGAAGGCATTGACTATCAGGATACCTTCTTGTCAGTAGTCATGGTTAAATTCATCCGCACATTACTTGCCATTATAGCATATTTTGATTACCAAATATGATAAATGAATATGAAAATAATATTTTTAAATGAATATCTTGAGAAAGATATCTATATGGAACAACCACTTGGTTTCATCTCTAGTAATAGTGATCACAAAGTTTGCAAATTGTAAAGATCTATTTATGGACCTAAGCAAGTATCTCGGAGCTGGAATACTTATTTCGATGATGTGATCAAATCGTTTGATTTTATCAAGAACGAGAAGGAGCTGTGTATATTCAAAAAGGTTAGTAGAAGCACTATTGTCTTCCTCGTATTGTATGTGGTGACATCCTCCTAATTGAAAATGATATTTTCATGTTGATCTCGATTAAAATTTGGTTATCTAAGGAGTTTTCTATGAAAAACCTAGATGAGGCATCCTTTATCTTGGGGATCAAGGTCTATAGAGATAGATCTAGGAGGATGCTAGATTTATCATAGAAAATATACATTGAGAAGGTACTGAAGAGGTTCAGTATGAAAAACTCTAAGAGAAATCTTGTATCCTTCAGACATGGCATTCATCTCTCCAAAAAGATGTGCCCCAACACACTGGAAGAGATTGAATGCATGAGTAAGATCCCTTATGCTTTGACAATATGGAGCCTCATGTATGCCATGCTTTGTATACGATCTGATATCATCCATGCTGTGAGTATCACAAGTAGATATCAGTCGAATCCAGATAAAAAGTATTAGATTTTTATGAAATATATCTTTAAGTACTTGAGAAAGACTAAGAATATGTTTTTGGTCTTCAGAAATGGAGAACTCCAAGTACAAGAGTATACTGATTCAAACTTTATATCTGATATTAATGATCGAAAGTCAATATCAGAAAGCCTATTCTTGTGCAATAGTGGAGCTGTAAGTTAAAAGAGTTCCAAGCAGATAGTGATTGCAGACTCCATCATGAAAGCAGAGTACATTACTGTCTTGAAAGTTATGCAGGAGGCATTTTGGTTCAAAAAATTTATTGCAGAGCTAGGAGTGATGCTATCTGATGTCATCCTTCTCTACTATGATAATGATGGTGCCATAGCCCTAGCTAAGGAGCTGAGGTCTTATCAAAAATTCAAGCACATCGAGCAATGGTTCCATCTCATCCGTGATTATCTTGAAAAGGAATACATCGAGGTGAAGAAAGTCGATACTACAGATAATGTAGTTGACCTACTGATGAAATCTTTAAGCTAACAAAAGACTGAAGCCTATCTTAAGAAAATGAAACTTAGATTTGTAGTCAATTAGCTTTAGGTTAAGTGAAAGCTTTTTAGATGTATGCCTTAGAAGCCAGTTTGACCGACACATGTAATACTTTCTATAGACAAATTTATAAATTTTTACTTATTTAATAAATAAAATTATTTTTTTAATCATATTTATATTAATTGTGTCTGTGATTCATCCATTAGGTTAATAGGTATGATAACACATATTCTCAGGAGTTGAGAATTTGAGATATGTGTTATCATAATTAACTCATAAATTACTTTCGATCGTAGGTGGATCATGAGGATGATGATCGATCTAGAAGATTGATGTATGATCACTTTCTTAGGATAGATGAGTCTTGAATCTACGGTATAGAGATATTGGAGCAAAAGTATAGGTGCTTGTTAAGAATAAGGGTACTGAGTGTGACCAACTTCGAGCAGTTATAAGAAAGTCTATCTTCTCGTCAATGATATGCTCATTATTATAATGTGTGTCTGATTCTCTGACCTATGGTATATCGATAGTTCATCTTGAGAGTATTATAGTTTGACAATACAATAACTCGGTCACCTAATCATATGGAATCCTGAGGTGTATGTTGGCTATAGCATGTTCATTGTAGGATTGGATTGCATCAAGATGAGATCTATCAATCTTGATAGAGGAGTAGTCCTATGGTGATCATGAAATTGAGTCCTAAAGTCCATGGCCATGATAGTGTAAAATAATAGAAAGAAGTTTCTATTAGAATTTCATATCGGATTCGAATCGATTGATTCGATCATATGATAGGTATGAGGTTTGATGAGTTGACCTTAATCTCAGCCTTATCAGGATTCATGATAGAAGAACCGAATCACATAATAACTACACCAAAAGATTTTTATTTAGTTCTGATGGATTGCCATCATATATTGGTAGGTATTACTAATAGATTATGGGATCAATTAGAATTATCTTGATGATCGATAATTCTAATTGGATGAATTGAAAAGAGTTTGGGTCCATCAAAAGGTGTTTCGATGATGTCAATGATAGAGATCATGATATATCCTATTACTATATAGAATTGAACCTATGGGGTCATACAAATAAGGGTTTGGCTTTGAATGTTTTCAATTGGACTCATACAGTTCAATTGATTTAGATTTGATCCAATTAGATTCAAGAAAATCGTGTAGCACATGATTGAACATAATTTTCTCATGTATTGGATTTTCTATTTGTTTGGACTGAGTGAAATTGGATTTGACTTGTTTGGACACCCTCTATTGGCCTTGTTCTAATTAAATTAGGATCTTGTCCTGATCTCCTAAGAGGATAAGCATGAGGGGGTGCCAAGTATTGGTGCTCCCCCATTTGACTTGATCTTTGTACAAGGAAGAGGGGCGCACGCCCCCTAGAATTTCTTTAGGGGCGTGTGCCCTCAAATACCTGAGAAAGAAAGGGTGCACGCCCTTTCCTTCCTTCCTGGTGTGTGCCCATGCAGGATAAGATAAGAGGGAGTTGGTTTTATTTAAATCTAGTTTGAACAAGTCAGAAGGTTTGATTTAATTCAAATTGGGAGGTTTTGTTTTATGGCGCCAACCAACCTTATCTGATAAGGGTGGCACATGCCTAAGGCCTTGTTTTGTTTGACAAAACACATGGAGAAAAGGAGAGGAGGTGCCACTTCTCATAAGGAGTCCTACTTTAAATATTTGATCCGATCAAATACTTAAAGCCCTTGGACTCTAGTATTCCTATTTCTATAAATAGGGGTCTATGCTAAAGGGTTTGGCATTCCATTTTTTCCAAGTGTGAAGTCCTGCTTCTCTACCTCTATGCCTCCTCCCTCTTCTCCAGATCCTCTCTCTCTCTCCCTCTCTCTTCCATGCCCAAGAGTTAGGCTGATCTAAGAGCTCGAAGGTCGAAGTGCTGTCCATGTAAGAAGAAAAGAAGATCCAATCGTTTGTTGATCGAAGTGCTGCCGACGATCTGATCGAAGGTAGATTTAGGAGATCTAGATCTAATTTGCCGAAATCAGATCAAATGGAAGAAGACGTCCAAATCTAAACTTGAGTGGATATCGATAGAGGCTGGGCACGTGCGCAGCTTGATGATGAACTTCAATCAAAATTTGGATCATTCAATCGCTGAGATCATCTACCCATGTAAAGATGATGTGATCACCAACTTTTTGTATGCTTGTTTATTTCTAGATTTGTAATTAGATCTATGAATCCTAGGATGGATCGGATTTGAAAATTATTTTAAATTTCACTACATCTAATCCAATCCGATCTAGTTGGCACAAAAGTTTCTTCAGGAGATTCAACAGGGTGGTCTTTCCCAACATGGTCATGCCCACTTGATGTACCTATTGTAGCAATATCATCATAATTTAAGATTGCAAGAGTTTTTTTGGAACCAAAAGTCAAGGCTTATTTGGCTTAGAGAGAGTGATGCTAATTCTAAATATTTCCATCAATCCACATTGCTGCATAGATGTAAGAATAGGATTTTTACTTTAAAGCATGATTTGGAACATTAGGTTGAAGGTGTTGATGAAGTGCGGTCTATCCTTATAAGTCATTTTCATCAACAATGGGATCATCATACTACTCCACACATTGGAGCAAAATGCCAAACTTGTTTCAACAGTTACTAAGGCTGATATAGAGTTAGCTTTGCAAAGCATGCATCTTGATAAGGCACCAGGATTAGATAGATTTCTAGCTTGTTTCTTCCATCGATTCTAGCCATCCACAAGTTATTTCATCAGCCACCATGTCCTTAGCTTGGAAACAGACATATGTTGCCATTATTTCTAAGGTGGTTGTGCCAACGATGGCTAATGAATTTTGGCTTGTTAGTCATTGTAACACCTTATAAAATTAGTTGCCACTATTTTGGTTCATAAGCTGAAAACGGTTATGCTAGATTTAATTTCATTGGCTTAGGGAGCTTTCGTAGGTGTTCTAAGTATTATGGATGGTATCTTAGTTGTTCAGGAAGTAATGCATTCATTTTTATGAGCCGCTTCTTCACATTCCCTTGTGCTGATTAAAGTTGATATGGAAGACACTTTCGATCATGTTCAATGTAATTATTTATCCTTAGTGCTTAATAAGTTTGGTTTTCATGACCACTCTATCACTTGGGTTGGGCAAGTGTTACACAATCTTTCTTTGTATGCTTATCAATGGCGGTCCTACTGAATCATTTCAGAACTATCGTGGCTTGCATCAAGGATGCCCTTTATCCGCTTTCTTGTTTCTTTTATCCTTTGAGATGGTATCTATCGCTCTACAAGCTGCATTCCAATCTAAACTACTTCGAGTATAACAGTCCCAGGTGAATGGACCTCATATTTCCCATATTTCTTGTACAAATGATAGTGTTTTTGTTGCTAAAGCTTCAGTCTAGGATGCTCTTTGTTTGAAACTAATTTAAGATGCATGTTATTATTATTTTGGGCAGCAAGCCAATGTGACAAAGTCTTCTTTTATTTTTAGTCTCTCAACATCGGCTGTTATTTAGTGTCTTATTATTAATATCTTTGGCATGCCTCGAAAATGGAGGGTAATTTGGAATTATCTTGGAGTTCATATGTTGGGCAATCAGCTTCGTAAATTTGATTCCAACTTTATCATGGATAAATTATTGGCTAGAGTCTCAAGTTGGAAGTGGAAGACTCTCTCTTTCGCAGAGAGAGAAAATATCTTTCAATCTATGCTCTCATTAATTTCCATATTTCTTTGTTTTGCCCTTTTATACCACTGACAATGTTGAATGCCATTGAACATGAGTTTAGGGCTTTCTTGTGGAGGCATTCGTCTACATTCTATTGCCTGGGATACTGTATGTCAATCTAAAGCTTATGGTGGTTTAGGCCTTGGCTCATTAAAATTCTATCAAGCTTTGCTTGCTAAACTTGTAGCTCATCTGAATTTTTAACCCTATACCTTATGGGCTCAATTGGTTGCTTTTAAATATCCTTTTTTTGGCTCATGGCTCTCTCATAAGAAATCTAAGAACTATTCACCAATTTGGCGCAAGATTTGTTCTAGGGTAAGAAGATCCAGTATTAGTTATTTGGTCAATCGGTGATGGACAGTGTATTAATGCTTGGATTGATTCATGGATTACTAATGTTCCTCTTAGTCATTGGCTTTCTCACACAAATGCTTCTCTTGATCTATTATAGTATATTATTTGCTAACTTTATCATAGTAGATGGTCCCTGGGATATTTCTAAATTGGCTCTAGTGTTTAATGTTGACATGATGACCTGCATTTTATCTTTGCCCCTTGCACATTGATGATGGTCTGATTAGCTAGGGTGGGCTACTTCTAAATCCACTCTCATTATTGTCAAGGATATGTTACACTTTTTTTCTACCAGTCCCTTGGTTGGTTCCTCTTCTGCTTTTGCTTGGATATGGAATTTGCCACTCCTAATATAGGTTCACTATTTTTGCTGGAACTTCAATGGCATAAACTTCCTTCAAAAGCTTTTTTGGCTGATAGACAGATTTTATATTCTTCTACCATACATTGTGACCTATGTCTTACAGCTATTGAGAACTATCAACATGTTATTGTGACTTGTTCCTTTGCTGAAACTTGTTGGTCTCTATTGGCCCGTGAATTTATGCTTTTAAGCCAACTTCTTTACCGGTATTATTAGATTATTTATCTGATGCTCTAGTAGAGGAGGAGGTGAGAGCACTTATAGCCTACATGGTTTCCTTACCATGGAATGCACAAAACAGGTGCATTTTTCGACGAGAATATAGTACAGCAACATATTGACGCATCGTTATATCTATTTCTATCATGATTTCTTTCGTCTTTTCTCCATCTATTTCAATACTCAGCTAAGCACTTAGTCAAAGAACTAGGGTTCTTCTTCGCTTATAGCTCAATGTACTATTGTCTCTCCACAATATGTCTCTCGGGTTCCCTCTCCTTTTGAAGTGCTTATGGTCAACTTTGATAGAGTTATTACTCTACTGCGGCTGCTGGTTTTGTTATCCGAAATCATAAGGCTCTTATGCTTTGGACCGGTGGCAAAAGAAGATTGGATTCATGTGCAATTCCCTATGCAAAACTATTATGAGCCTGGTTGGGTCTCTCGACTCTTATTTTGTAGCTTAAGTGTAAGAATGTATGTGTTCAGCAAGATTCTACCATAGTGATGGCTTGATTTAATTATAAATTCCCTGTAGGTTGTTTGATTCTTCTTTCTTCCAAGATATTATTGAGTGGAAGCATTCCTTTGCCACTTTTTTTGTTTCCCATATTTGTCGTGAAGGTAACCAGGTTGCTGATTAGGCAGCAAAGCATGCTTCCTAAATTCTGGTTGCCGATGCCTGTAATACTTTGTTTCCTAAGCATGCTTAGACTCTCTTTTTGATTTATCATGTTTACCATACTATGGCTGCTATGGCTGGCTGTGAGAATTTGGTACGGAGACCTCGTTCCATCCAGTTGCTCTCGATTTAGTTTTCAATATTATTTTTATGCTGCTCATCTTCTATGAAATATTTGCTTTTCATTATTTCCTGCTATGGCTGGTCCATTTCTATGCTATGGTCTTCAATTTTCTATTGCAAGTAACTGGTGTCTTGTGCTAGGAAGACACTAGATTAATTTTATACTTTTCTCTTATTCTATAATATGATCTCTATTGGTGCAGAAAATTGTGTCGATGCCGGAGTCACTGGAGTGGAAAGAGATGAGGCCGCCGATGGGACTTGCAAGAAGAAGTCCAGATCGGAGGTGGGTGGCTCCGATAGAACCCTCCGACGCTCAAGTTAGTTCTCTGACCAACAAGAATGGAATGTTCAGGAGAAATTGAACAAAGTATCGAGCTAAGAATGAGAGCTCTGAGAGAAAATGTATCTAAAGGATTCTTTATATAGACGGAGCATATAATAAACTGATAGTGACAGCCATAACTGCCTACTAGTGGGCCGTTCAAGCCACATGAAGTTTGTTATTGAGAGTAGTATCCTTTATTGTGATTTGCCAGTCCATTGGAGATTAATAATTGGAGTTTGGGTAGGACCTCTGCACATGTGAGTGAGTAAGCTGTGAACATGAAGAACTTTGAGTCTCAGTGATCTAGAGAAGTTCGGACATCTTCAGGGTCGTCCACAAAGTGATTGATACTGGCTGAGTCAGAGCTTAAATTTGTGTCGCTGATGAGGTCCTCTTATAATTTGTCCATTCAGCTGGATGGAATCTACTGGGTGATTAGAAGAAGTTCGATCGGATGAAATCAGTTGGGTGACTGGAAGTAGTTCGGTCGGATGGGATCCGCTGGGTGATCGATGAAGGGCTTTACAGTGGTAGGATGGGGGTCGTCCGCAGGTGGATAATTGTTCCGGGCTGAGGGTTGAAAGGGTAGTAGATTCATCGATTTAGGATCACGACCAAGTTCTTTTGGGTTGAAGTTCGGATTTACACATGCTTGCACACCCAAGGTTCTTGATGTTGGAATGCCAACGTCTACCACTTATAGCATGGTATAGAAGTTCGTCTGAGGAGAAGCTTTGCTGGTACAGAACTTCTGATATGAAACTCGATTGCAATGGTGAGATTTGGTTTGATGGAGATTCGGTTGAAAAGGAGTTCAGCCAGCTTCGAGGTTGGTCGGGCTGGATTACGTAGGGATCAAACGTAGCCAAATGCTTAGGCGATTGCCTTCACTATTCAAGTTCGTCCTAATGAGGTCCAAGAAGTCCTTTGGATTTTGTAGTTATCTAGAAGGTTGGACCATCAAAACTAAGGATCATCCGGCTTGCATGAGTTGGAGGTCGACCATCTCAGAGTGAATTGGAGCCAGAACTCATACTGGTTGAGGTTCGGTCATGGTCGCCACAGTCAGACAGAATCACCCCAAGGTTGAGCATCTTGCTGAACTTTGGCAGGAGTGGATTTATCACCAACACTAGTCCCCCCACTCCCAAGTTTGAAGTTCGAAAGAAGAAAGTACAAATGCGAGTGCCAAAGTTCTTTTCCACCTTCTTGCTTTCATAAGATGAAGAATTTTGACATTATTTGCACTGGCATCGATGCTTCTTCAATATGAGATGACCTGAAAAGACAAGATTTCGAAATTTTTGCTAAAGGGGCGCTCAAGGTATGGCATCATTAAGGCCTTCCCAGCTATCGGATTCCACCACGATAAGTGGGACACATGTTCGATGGAGATCGGATAGGAAAAACCTACAATCATAATTGCCTTGGATCTCTCTCGAGTATTTAAATCCTTTCCTCCCTTCCAACGTCTTATTCTATTCTTGAGTTTTCTTCGTCTTCCTGGTCTCCGCCTTTTTTCCGTCCGAGAGCTTTGACCCCTTCTACAATTTCCTCCAGCCATAAATACTTTTTGATCATTTTGCATCCCACCGGTTGCCTTCTTGCCATCTCGAACCATTCTAGGTTAGTGCCCAAACTTTCTCTTGATTATTTTGATACTTTTCAATCTCTGATCCTTCAATTTTTTCTAAGAAGCTTTGCTTCATTTTTTTTTTTGATTTTTTAAAGTTTTTTTTTCAAGTTTTAGTTTGATTCGTATGTCTTCCGCGGGGTCCTAGTCGATCGATTCCAAGAGCCCGACCTACTTAGATTTGATGGATCTGGATCTTAAGGAATCAACCAATCCCATAGAAGCACCTTATCCTCCCTTTGTCCCTGGCATCATTCCTTATTTACTTCATCTCGAGGATCTTTCTTTGACAAGAATTCAGTACAGGATACCCTTAGAGTATGAACTAGAACAGTCCGAGCCAAGCGATCGAGCTTGCTTTCCTTTTTCAGATTGTTTTTGTATGTACACCGAGGCTCTCCATGCCGGACTCCAACTTTCAATTCCATATTTTGTTGTCACCCTCTTTAGGTTCTTGAACATCTCCTTCACCTCCATGGTGCCGAACTCATTTAGGTTCATCATAGAATTTCTATCTCTGTGCATCATGGCCGAGGTCCGATCTATGATTTCTTTATTTCGAAACTATATCACTTTCAAGCGCCATCCTATAGTCAAAGACTGGTGGCACATATCTTTCCAATTCGGCAAGAAGGGATTGCTTAAGGATGCCCCACTTCAGTTCATAATTGAAAGGAGAGATTCTTCTTCATCTCATGTCCCCTCCTAGAACTAGGGTGGCCCTCCTGGGGAAATTTGAGAGATTCGGTTTGTCGAGCCCCTAGCTAGAAAGAGAGGATCAAGACTCGACTAATAAGCTTAGAAACTATAAGCTCCCCTTATATCTAGTTTACTAGACGACCAGACCTTATTTTGGGCTTAGTCTCCTTAATTCAACAGGTAGATTTTCATATCTCAATGACTTCGTCTTATGCTCTCTTCTGACCTTAATTTAATCATTGTAGAAATGACTCCGAAAAAGCGAAACCGCCTAACCCAAGGGATCAAGACCCTCAAAAGGAAGGGCAGTCGTGGAGAAGAGCCATCAAAAAGGGCCAAGGTTGGGAAAATGAGCTCGGTCGTGCCGACCCAAACCATGCCTGCTTCGAAAGTCATCATGGCCACACCGAGCCCGATCTTGCCTGGTGAAACTAATACCCTTGCACTCCCTGAGTAGAGGAGAGCAACTGAAAAAAGAAAGAAGATTGCCACTAGGAAGGTCAAGAGGAACGTCGAAGGCTTGACGGTGACAGCTCTAGCTAGGAGCAAGGTTTCCTAGATGATTGAAAAGTCATCCACACTTTGATGGATAGGAGCATCCTTTCCCATATTGTAGAGAAAATAATCTAGAAGGATGACGAGGAATGATTCAAAGAATCTTTTGCAGCCTTCCTCGAGGTAACCGATCTCTTTTGAGTCTTGGTCGAGTGTCAGTGTACCATAGAGCTGTAACTCTCATTTTGTTATTTGTAGTTGGGATATTATTTATATGCTCACTCAGAGATGGCGAATCTCTGAAGGGCTGAGGCTTCGAGGGCCATCCAGGAAGCCCAAGCGGAGATCAAGAAGGTCTAGGCCGAGGTTGAAAGCTTGAAGGAAGCTTCAAGATTTTATTCTACTAAGGTTGAGTGCCTTCAAGAAGTGCTGAAGAGAGAGGAGCAAGCATTGATGGGTCTGAAGACTGCCTTGGCACTGGAGGAGGATAAATGAAAAAAGACTGAGGAGGAGGTCGGCGTTGAGAAGGAGCGAGCTGTAGAAGTCTTTGAGTCCTCCAAAGCAATGGAGGATATTAAAATTGCCTTCGCTCAAGAGACCTTTATCGAAGGATTCGAGGTTTGCATGAAGAGAGTCGCTAAGAGATTTCCGAACATGGATCTCGACTTTCTGATTGAGGAGCCTGGTGATGAAGCTGAACCATCCCATGCTGGCATCGCTTCTCCAATCATCGAACCTGATGCTGAAACCTCTAATCTTGCCACTGTGGTTCTAGAGCCCATCCCTGAACTAGGAGTCACTGAGGACACGCTGACCTCGCTTGCTGCCCCACCTCTGGAGGTTGAAAACTTTTGATAGTTGTATTTTTTTTCTTTCATATACTTGAGATATTTTGAACAATGAAGACAAGTTTTCCTTTATGTTTGATGTTGTGACATGTCTATTATTTAGAATTTCCCTGGCAAAGATAGTCATGACTCGCCGCCATCCACCGAGGCTGCATAGTTGCCCCAAGATCTTTTTTTGAAATCTATCGTTAGAGACCTATAGTAGGAGGTTCACCAGACTAAAAAAAAATTGAAGAAGGTAAAGGATGAACTTTAGAAATTGAAGAAGTATTATTTGAAAGCCACGATTGAGATCACTCGCCTTTGACAAGTCCATAAAAAGGACTCTATGGACTACATCAAAAATAAGTGTCTTCTAACCGAAGAGTTGGAATGGGTGAAGAAGTCTGGTAGTGAGAAGGTTTGGATTTTGTTTGCCCAAGTTAGTTCCCTCGAGGCCAAACTTCAAAATTCAAAAGAAAATCAAGCAGTTGGAGAGTGGCTCAGCATGGGGCCAGAATCAGATGGAGCTCAATTGGGATTGGTCGAAGAAGTTTTCCAACCTTCAGGCATACCTGAGCGATGCCTAGCGATTGTATAATTTCCATCGGATTGGTTGGCATGAGGAGATCGAGGGTTATAAGAGAAAACTTAATAGGGTAAACTTTGAAGTTGTACGACTTCAAAAATAATTAGCGGATAATACTCAGATTGGCCCAAGTGCACATCCAGACAAAATCACCACTTTGAAAGATGCTCTTGAAAATTTCACTACAAAGTTCGAGGGTGCGGAGAAGAAACTTCGTCATCTAAAAGTTTAGATGGTCTACCAGGAAAGCTTGGTGAAAGAGGCAGAGAGGATACTGAGAGAGATGGAGGAAGAGTCGCGCAGGTAGGAGAGGATACTGAGAGAGAGCCTAGCGGCAAGATAGAAGCATGAGGAGAGAATAGAGGGCTTGGAATTCTCCCTTGTAATTGCTGGGGTTGGTAGCCTGAAGTCCAATTTTGAGTAGGACATCATTTTTTTTTGTAATCGATCCTACCAATTCATGTAACAATCTTTATTTTTATTGAAATGAAGCTTCTTTCATTTGTCCTTCTGTGTTTCACCTTAGCTCGTTACTTGCTAGTTTACTTTATTTTCTTGTTATGTTTGATCTCGATGTCATCCTAAAATTATAGCCCTTACTTTGTACCCCGAGTATCCATTCCCCTATTTAAGAATCAAAGATCTTCATTTTCCTATAAGATCTTCATCCACATCAGGATGAGGTCCACCTTCTATTCTTGATGTAGTTATCTATTTTCTTTGTTAGGATAACGTG
Source organism: Cocos nucifera (assembly GCA_006176705.1). Classification (NCBI taxonomy): domain Eukaryota; kingdom Viridiplantae; phylum Streptophyta; class Magnoliopsida; order Arecales; family Arecaceae; genus Cocos; species Cocos nucifera. Next base: position 274,706 of record QRFJ01000149.1, read on the forward strand.
CTCCTTCTATTCCTAATAAGATTGCTGGAGCACAGTAGGATCATTGAGAAGGCCTCTCCCTAATGTTTCTGATTTAAGAACCAGAGGTCTTTACCCTCGTTAAGATGAGATTAATCTTCTATTTAAGAATCGAAGGTCTTCACTTTTTCATAGGGTCTTCATCCGTATTAGGATGAAGTCCACCTCCTGTTCCTGATGTAGTTGACTATTTTTTTTGTTAGGACGAGATCCTCCTACTTTTAATAAGATTGTTGAAGCACAGAAGGATCATTGAGAGGGTCTCTCTCCAACGTTACTAATTTAAGAATCGAAGGTCTTCACCCTCGTTAAGATGAGGTTAACCTCCTGTTTAAGAACTAGAGGCCTTCACTATTTTATAGGGTCTTCATTTGCATCAAAACGAGATCCACCTCCTATTTCTAATGTGGTTGACTATTTTTCTTATTAGGATGAGATCATTCTCCTATTTCTAATAAGGTTGTCAGAGCACAGAAGGGCTATTGAGAGGGCCTCTCTCCAATGTCACCGATTTAGGAATCGGAGGTCTTCATCCTTGCTAAGATGAGGTTAACCTCCTATTTAATAATCGAAGGTCTCACTTTCCCGTAGGATCTTCATTTGCATCAGGATGAGGTCCACCTCCTATTTTTAATATGGTTGGCTATTTTTCTTATTAGGATAAGGTCCTCCTCCTGTTCCTAATAAAATTATCGGGTCATAGAAGGGTCATTGAGAGAGCCTCTTTCTAACATCACCAGTTTAAGAACTAAAGGTCTTCATCCTCGTTAAGATGAGGTTAACCTTTTGTTTAAGAACTAGTGGCCTTCACTTTTTCGTAGGGTCTTCATTTGCATCAAGATGAGGTCCACCTCCTGTTTCTGATGTAGTTGGCTATTTTTCTTATTAGGATGAGGTCCTCCTCTTATTTCTAACAAGGTTAGCGGGGCACAGAAGGGCTGTTGAGAGGGCCTTTTCCCAATGTCACCAGTTTAGAAACTGGAGGTCTTCACCCTCATTAAGACGAGATTTGTAGGAGGTGTGGTGCTCCCAAGCCTTGGGAGGCCATAGGAGGAGCTAAGGTGTTGGCTTTGAAAGACTAGGATGGGTGTGGTCCTAGGGCTAAGATAGAAGTTATCCTAGGTGAAGACGACGTGTAGTCCTACATAGGACTCAAGGTTTAGATGTGAGGATCTTGAGAGACTTAGTAGGTGCTCCAAAAACCTAAAATATAAGATGGAGCAAAGGATCGAAACCAAAAAAAAAATCAGCCAAGATAAGAAGTTGACACATGGGCGAGCTGGCTCGGATATGCAGTCGAACCAGCTCGAACTAAGATTGAGCCTACTCGGAGTGCAATTGAGTCGGCTATCTCAAACAGACAAAAGATAGGGTTCAGATGAGATACAGCTGAGCCAGCTCGGCTCCTGATAGAGCTGACTTGATGGCGGTGTATAGAACATACGAGATTTTCTGTTTGGATCTAGGATAGGCTTTTATCCTAGGGTCTTAAGACCTAGACCAATAAAATCTTAAAGAGGCTAACTCATGTATGGATCGGATTCAGATCCTAGGGATGAGAGCATGTGAGACATGTACATGGGCTCGATGAGTGTTTTCATATATTGGATTAGCCTAGAAGAGTTTTTTAGCTGGGATTTGGATTTATTAGAATTCATGTGGTATAGTAGAAATCCTAGAATATATAAATTCAGATATTGTATCTTTACAATAGAGTAGAATATAATTAAGCTTTTTTTTCTAAAAACTTTCCACTCTTCTCTCTCTAGTTTCAACTTTAAGCCCTAGGTGCCGACCATCTATTTTGTTCTTCTTCTCTCCAATAATTGCTATCAGAGAGGTACCAGGATTCAACAAGTGGTATCAGAGCCTGGTTGAGCATGGAGGAGGAAGAAGATCAGATTTTGGCAGAGATCAGCAATGAGATTCAGATCTAAAGACTTTTTATAGACTTCATGAGGAAGAAAGAGATCACAAGGCTACTGTCCACCATCCTTAGATAAGGTATTTTTTTAGGTCCTCCTATTTGCTATTTTTGATTCATACGATCATGGAGAATAGAGAGTTGAAGATAAGATTTAAGAAATTTGATGGAAAGAAAAATTTTATGATATGAAAGATTAGGATAGAGGATCTGTTGATTTAGATGAGACTAGATTCAGCCTTAGAAGATAGGCTGGAGGAGATGACAGACAAGGAATGGATGTCCTTGGAGAAAAGGGCATGCATCATGATTAGGACTTATCTGACAGATGAGATGCTATATGGCATATTGAAGGAGAAGACACCTAAGGGGTTATGATTGAGGTTATGTCAGTTGTACATGAAGAAGAACATGTGCAACAAGTTAATGCTGAAAAAGCAACTATACAACCTTCGAATGCAAGAGGGCGAGGATGTTATGGGACATATTTAGCGATTCAATCAGATGAGCATGAATTTGCTCAACATTAGGATGGATCTCGAAGAGGAGGATAAAAATTTATTACTGCTATGTTCACTATTCAAAAACTTTGATCTGTTGGTGATGATGTTGCTGTATGGTAAGGAGACACTGGTGTACGAGGAGATCGTATTAGTCGTAAGGTTCAATGAGCAGTGAAAATATATGATGAAGAGGAAGATCTTCCAGGAGGATCTCATGGTTTCAGAGAGGCCCAGGCAAGAAAAGAAGAAGGGTCAGCGAAGGGGTAGCAAGAGATCTAAGAAATGCTTCAAGTGTGGTAAAGCAAGGTACTTTAAGCAAGAATATTTGCTTTGAAAGAAGTGCAAGAGAGAAAAAAACTTGGATTCCATCGATTCAGTTGCTGCAAGTGAAGAGTCGGATGAGCTCTTGGTGGTCTCGGAGGAGCCCATGGGATGCGGTATATCTGAGATGATTTCAAACAGATCTATAGAGTGCGGAGGCTTCGAAGGAGCAGTGATTATGTCCAAGGCTTCAGGCTCAGTAGTATAGTATTGAGTGGTTATCTTCAAGAGACTCGATTATAGAGTTGGCTTCTGCAGCATCAGGAGGACTTTGATTTCAGATGGAGCACCGAATAAAGATGACTTCATAGATAGAGAGAGATGTGATACAAGTTCAGAGCGGAGGAGTGCAGGAGGACCAATATCCTAGCACTAATGTTGGAGATGCATAGTTTCAGATGGAGCAGTACGTGCGGAAGGTCAGGCGAAGTTTTGAGGAGATCGTATTAGGGTATGCAGCAGGTGCTAGCATAGAATTGCTGCAAATTCTCCAGAAAAGTCTAGGATAGTTGATGTGACTACCAAGTAGAAGGATGCTTTTAACTCTAAGGGTGGTGCATAGAAGCAAGTCAAGATCTTTTAATGGTGGAAATGGTCATCCCAAAGGCCTCAAAAGGATCTCAACAACTGAAGAAGAATGGCGGTGGCAAGGTGTGCACAAGTAGTTGTCAGGATGTGCATCGACAATGGGTTCATGTAGAAAAATATTGTCAGGTGTGCCAAGATTTGGATGCACCAAGGTGGAGATTGCAGGAGGTGTGGTGCTTCCAAGCCTTAGGAGGTCATAGGAGGAGCCAAGGTGTTGGCTCCGAAAGACTAGGATGGGTGTGGTCCTAGAGCTAAGACATAAGTTATCCTAGGTGAAGATGGTGTGTAGTCCTACATGGGACTCGAGGTTCAGGTGTGAAGATCTTGAGGGGCTTGGTAGGTGCTTTGAAAATCTGGGACATAAGATGGAGTAAAGGATCGAAGCCAGGGAAAGAATCAGCCATGATAAAGGGCTGACACATAGGCAAGATAGCTTGGATATGTAGTCAAGTCGGCTTAGTCAAGTCGGCTATCTCAAGCAGATAGAAGATAGGGTTCGGATAAGGTACAGCCGAGCCAGCTTGATGGTGGCATACAGAACATATAGGGTTTTCTATTTCGGTCTAGGATAGGCTTTTATCCTAGGATCTTAAGGCCTGGACCGATAAGATCTTAAGGGGGCTAACTCATGTATGGATCGGGTTTAGATCCAAGGGATGAGAGCATATGAGATATATGTACATGGACTCGGTGAGTGCTTTCATGTATTGGGTTAGCCTAGGATAGTTTTTCAGCTAGGGTTTGAGTTTATTAGGATTCATGTGGTATAGCAGAAACCCTAAGGTATATAAATCCTGGTATTGTTTCTTTACAATAGAGTGGTATATAATTGAGCTTTTTTCTCTAAAAACTCTCTACTCTTCTCTCTCTGGTTCCAACTTTAAGCCTTAGGTGCCGGCCATCTACTTTATTCTTCTTTTCTCCAATAATTGATATCAGAGAGGTACTAGGATCCAACAAGGTTAACCTCTTGTTTAAGAACTAGAGGCCTTCACTTTCTCGTAGGATCTTTATCCGCATTAGGATGAGGTCCACCTTCTATTTTTGATGTGGTTGGCTATTTTTCTTGTTAGAACGAGGTCCTCCTCCTGTTCTTAATAAGATTGTTAGAGCTCAGAAGTGCCATTGAGAGGGCCTCTTCTTAACGTCTCTAATTTAAGAATTGGAGGTTTTCACCCTCGTTAAAATGAGATCAACCTTTTATTTAAGAACCGAAGGCTTTCACTTTTTCGTAAGATCTTCATCTGCATCAGGATGAGGTCCACCTCCTATTTCTGATGGGATTTGCTATTTTTCTTGTTAGGACGAGATCCTCCTTCTATTCCTAATAAGATTGCTGAGACATAGAAGGACTGTTGAGAGGATGATAAGTGGTAAAAATATACTAATAAAAGTATTAAATTATAAAATTAATTAATTTATTTATTTAAAAATTGATACTTTTATTAATCTTATGTAGAAAAGAAGGCCACCAATATGAAGATCTTATTTTTCTGATTCAGATGAAATAAATTTTAGGCAAAACGTACTTTAAACGAGCCCAGAATTGAATTTCAAAAAAAAAAAAAACGTCGATGCAACGCTGACGTCAGGATTTTTTGCAGTGCACGGTGGACCATCTGAAGGCCAATTCGAAAATTTCACAGCAAGAGGCGTGCTCTGATTGGCTGAAGAACACGGCGGTCTATGCAACACCGGGCTCGCGCATGGTTCACGGAGGGCAATTTGGGAATTCTGGTTGATCCAACGGGCGATATTCACTGAAATTCGATCGGACGGCCATAAAAAAGGCATTGATGGATGGCATCCGCAGCTCCCGATCGAGATCCAATGGCTGAGATTTATCCCGACATTAAACTAAAGATTAGAAGGCTTATTTCAACACGATCGGACGGCCCAGATTCGATCCAATGGTTGATCCAATGGCTGGCATTAAATCCGACTTGATCTAGGTTATTTTAAGGGGTTTTTGAGTGGTTTTTGGATCGTCTGATCAACATCTAACGGTCAGAATTATCCAAATCTTAATTTGAGTTGTTTTGAAAGTCTTAAACCTAGTTTTTGATGAATTTTGGGAGAAATCAAACTCTTTATCTATAAAAAGAGTTTGTTGTCATGAAAAAAACATAGAGAGAGAGAAAAAGAGAGAGAGACAGAAAGAGAGATGGGGAGAAAGAGAGAAATAGAGAGAGAGAGAGGGAGAAAAAGAGAGAGAGAGAGAAAGAGAGAGGAGAGAGAGGTAGAAAGAGAAGAGTAATTTGTGAGAAATAAAAAAAGAATTTTTGATTTTTTTTTGACAATCAAGACATCGATCAAGGAGCATCTTCTTCTTCACCAAGTTCTCCACATCAAGAGCAGCAGACAATCAATTTCAGCAATCAAAAATAGTCTAATTTTTCTATGCCTTTTATTTTATTTGCTATTTTTGAATTTGTTATCATGAACTAAATTTTCTTTTACTAAGGCTAAGGTGTAGCCACTCTTTTGATGCAATATTCAGTATGATTTATTTTTAAATTTTATTCATGAGGAGTATATAAATCTGATCTTAATGCTTTTAGATTACTGGCCATCTTCTAATTGATCTGATGAACATAGATATTACGGACTAAGTACATCTATGTTAATGCTTCTTGATTATATACCTTGTATTATGAATCAAATTAGAATTCATATGCATGCGGGAATTTTAGTGTGCTTTGGACGCAGCGTATTTTAATTAGAGGATTTCACAAAACCTAATGCATTAATATTTATTTAAATTACATCTGGACCAAAGGGTAATTAATAAATATTAATAGTTTTGCTATGCCTGGACCAAAGGGTAGTGAATAAATTAGGAGACTCCACCGTCACATGAAATAAAATTAATCTAAAAATCTGAATATTGTATTGACTGAGTTGGTGAACCGATTGCCTTAGTAATCCATTGCTCTTGAGTTTAAAATTCTAATAATTTGCACTCTCTCTATTTAATTAAAAATTTTTAATTATTTTTTTTATTTTTTTTAATTTTTTATTCTCATAAATCGATCTTCTAAATAAAGCATAGGAAAGAGCTTTTCAGTACTTATTTTTCAATCCTCTAGGGACGATACTCTACTCATTCACTTTATTACTTGATCGACTGGTGCACTTGCCATAGCTATAAATTAGCACGCATCAAGTTTTTGGCGCCGTTGCCGGGGATTGTGTCTAAAACAATATTGAAATTTTGATCCTAGCTTTACTTTAGAAATTTATTTTTAATTTTTATTATTTAATTTTTTTTAGTGCATAACACGTACTGGACATAGTAACTTACTACCTCTAGATCCAAAAATTGAAAGGACTATTAGAAGACTACAACAAGAGAGAAACATGGCAGCTGAAGATCCTAACGACATCAATCTAGGATTGGATATGGCGACTGAAGGACAGCATGAAGCTATTCGACCAGTACATCATCCATTAAATGATTACATCACACCATCTATAGCCGATGCAGCTTCGAGCATCAGGAGACCGCCTATATGAGCAAACAACTTCGAAATAAAATCGGCGATGATCCAAATGATTCAATCAACTGTCCAATTTAGTGGACACGTGCATGATGATCCGAATGCCCATATTTCTAATTTTCTTGAACTTTGTGATACTTTTAAAATTAATGGGGTGTCGGATGATGCTATTAGATTAAGGTTATTTCCTTTCTCTTTATGGGCAAAGCTAAGAGTTGGCTTCATTCTCTTTCTGCAGGTCTATCACAACTCGGGATGTCCTAGCCCAAAAATTCTTACCTAAGTACTTTCCATCTTCCAAGACTGTTAAGATGCATAATGATATTACTTCCTTTATGTAGATGGATATAGAGACATTATATGAGGCTTGGGAGCATTTCAAGAAACTACTGAGGAGATGTCCACATCATCAACTACCCGTATGGCTTCAGGTACAAACTTTCTATAATGGTTTATCTTCTACTAATCATTCTATGATTAATGCAGCAGCAGGAGGAACCATTAATCGAAAAATGAAGGAAGAAGCTTTCGATTTGATCAATGAGATGGCATCAAATAGCTATCAATGGCAGACAGAACGCATGATGCCAAAAAGACTAGCAGCTGTACAGGGAGTAGATTGCGTGCCAACCTTACTAGCTGAAATTGCAGCCCTTAGAGCCAAAGTCAACAACTTAAAGGGAACAGCTATGCATATTCAGAGCATTACTTATGACCTATGTGGAGGAGGACACGATACGAGCAATTGTCAGACAGGTAATCTTTTTGCTAAAATAACTGATACAGCTAATTATATTGATAATTTTTTTAGGCCGCAACAAAACAATCCCTACTCCAACACATACAATCAAGGGTGGAGGCAGCACCCAAATTTCTCATGGAGCAATCAAAATGCAGCACAACAGCCACCCCCAGGATTTTAAGTACCTGAAAAGAAGTCCAACATGGAAGAGCTGATGGTCAAATTTATGCAAAACCAAGAAGCAACTATAAAAAATTTGGAAGCCAAACTTAGGACAGGACCAAACAGCAGCAATTCGAAACTTGGAGATGCAAATAGGTCAAATGGCTAAAATAATCTCCGAGAGACCTCAAGGATCCTTGCCCAGCAATACGGAGACAAATCCAAGGGAGCAAGTCAATGCTATCACCTTAAGAAGTGGTACAAAGTTGGAGGAGCCACATCAGAAGAATGAGACTGAAGAGCCAACTACAAATAAGGAACCATCAACTCAAATTCGTCAGTCACCAAAACAACCAGTAGATGGATGGTCTCCAGGTATATGATTTGCTGATCCAAATGTGAAGCCCTACGTGCCGCCACTACCATTCCCAGAGAGACAAATACAGCATCCAGATAAGAAATTTTCTAACTTTTTCAAAATTTTAAAGAATTTACATATTAATATTCCTTTTGTAGATGCTATTACTCAAATGCCCAGGTATGCCAAGTTTCTCAAAGAAATCTTAACAAATAAGAAAAAGCTGAAGGAGCATGAGAGAATAAATTTGAATGAAGAATGCTCAGCAATACTTCAAAATAAATTACCACAGAAGTTAAAAGATCCAGGGAGTTTTACTATCCCCTGCATTATTGGTGATTGTAGTTTTGATAAAGTTTTATGTGATTTAGGAGCAAGCATTAATCTCATGCCTTTTTCTATTTTCAGAAAGCTGGGTCTAGGAGAACCAAAGCCTACCACTATTACTCTTCAATTAGCCGACAGATCCATTAAATATCCAAGAGGTATAGTGGAGGATGTCTTGGTAAAGGTAAACAAGTTTATTTTTCCTATTGATTTTATTGTTCTTGATATGGAAAGAAGATTATGATGTACCCCTTATTTTAGGGAGACCCTTTTTAGCTACTGGAGGAGCTTTAATAGATGTTCAACAAGAAAAATTAATTCTTAGAGTCCAAGATGAACAAGTTACTTTTAATATTTTCAAAGATACTAAACAAACTGATGATAATCAAACTTATTTTCTAATTGATATTATTGACAATCCATTATATGAGAATTCTGTAGAAAATAGGTTTGAGACTATAAAAGCGAGCAATGTCAAATTGAAAGAGGACTCAATCAAACATGAAAGTATTCCAATTGAAGTGGCACCAGATTGATCCACTTTAGAACTCAAAGAAAGTCAAGCTGAAGACTATAAATCAGAACTACTAGATAGGTTGTTTCTTTTCTTTTTAGTTTTGATCATTTTTCTTTTCTTTTATTTTTTAGTAATTTATGGTTGCTCTTTTACTGCTTTGGTGTGTATTTTCAATTTTGCAGAAAAATCAATGAGAACTCAAGCAAAATTTCAAAGCTCCAAAGAACCAGACTGAACCAAATCAGGTGTATTCCTTCCTATCTTTTATTGCATTCTTTATTTTTCTTTCTCCTTTAAGACAATGTAGAATAATTAAAATTTAAAAAAAAAAAAATCATGTGTCAAGAAGAAAATCTTGAGCAAGATAAACTGGATAAGTGATAAAAGATAGAATTATTTGCTAATGAATGTAATGAGTTAAAGAAGTAGATTAGTTGGTCAACTTTTAGCAGCCTACTTAGGTCATTAAAAGATTATTAGCACCTTTTATTGCACATGCACACTAACAAGGCAAAGTAGGTATTGATTATAAGGCCAACTGAGGATTCAATTATCACTAAAAATTGGTAATTAATATACATTCTAATCAAAAAAACTTGAATTTAAGGAAAGAGCTACCTGCCTATAAATAAAGTGCAAAAGATAGAGTATATGTGGATTGCCCAAAGCCTAGTAACTGGGTCTCTGCACCTAGGTCAAGTGTGAAAATTCACGTAAAATGGTGAAGGAAAGGCCAGGATGCTCAGCACAGTAAAAAAAAAAAAAAAAGAAAAGAAAAGAAAAGAAAAGGCAGTGTGAAAGCTACCTTAATTCATGAGTATAAAATTGAGAATGTATAGAAAATTGACCAAAATAGGTGATAAGAGAAGATACTTTTGTTCTTTTAATTTAATACTGAAATGCTAAAGTTAGTCATCACGAACACAAGTGCTATAGATCTTTGATGTACTCTAAGAAAGTTTTTAATTGTATTGACTGAAAAATTTGCTTCTGAAGCTCAATGCTTAGTTAGCAGTATTTTCTAAACTTTTTGACCTTTAATCCTAGATTTTATCTTTGTGATGGATAATCTTATTGAAACATGGTATTAAATAAAACATTGCTAAGGGACTAGCAATGACTAAGTTGAGGGGTGTGATAAGTGGTAAAAATATACTAATAAAAGTATTAAATTATAAAATAAATTAATTTATTTTTTTAAAAATTAATATTTTTATTAATTTTATACAGAAAAGAAGGCCACCAATGTGAAGATCTTATTTTTCTGGTTTAGATGAAATAAATTTTAGGCAAAACGGACTTCAAATGAGCCCAGAATTGAATTTAAAAAAAAAAAAAAATCACCGACGCAATGCTGACGTTAGGATGACGTCAGCATTTTTTGCAGCGCACGGTGGACCATCTGAAGGGCAATTCGAGAATTTTACAGCAAGAGGCACGCTCTGATTGGCTGAAGAACATGGCGATCTATGCAACATCGGGCTCGCGCATGGTCCACGGAGTGCAATTTGGGAATTCTGGCTGATCCAACGGGCGGTATTCACTGAAATTCGATCGGATGGCCGTAAAAAAGGCGCTGATGGATGGCATCCATAGCTCTCGATCGAGATCCAACGGCTGAGATTCATCTTGACGTTAAACTAAAGATTAGAAGGCTTATTTCAATGCGATCGGATGGCCCAGATTCGATACAACGGTTGATCCAACGGCTGTCATTAAATCTGACTTGATCTGGGTTATTTTAAGAGGTTTTTGAGTGATTTTTGGACCATCTGATCAACATCTAACGTCCAGAATTACCCAAATCTTAATTTGAATTATTTTAGGAGTCTTAAACCTAGTTTGTGATGGATTTTGGGGGAAATCAAACTCTTTATCTATAAAAAGAGTTTGTTATCGTGAAAAAAACATAGAGAGAGAAAAAGAGAGAGAGACGGAAAGAGAGACAGGGAGAAAGAGAGAAATAGAGAGAGAGAGGGAGAAAAAGAGAGAGAGAGAAAGAGAGAGGAGAGAGGTAGAAAGAGAAGAGTAATTTATGAGAAATAAAAAAAAGATTTTTAATTTTTTTTCGACAATCAAGACATCGATCAAGGAGCATCTTCTTCTTCACCAAGTTCTCCACATCAAGAGCAGCAGACAATCAATTTCAGCAATCAAACAGTCTAATTTCTCTATGCTTTTTATTTTATTTGCTATTTTTGAACTTGTTATCATGAACTAAATTTTTTTTACTAAGGCTAAGGTGTAGCCACTCTTTTGATGCAATATTCAGTATGATTTATTTTTAAATTTTATTCATGAGGAGTATATAAATCTGATCTTAATGCTTTTAGATTACTGGCCATCTTCTAATTGATCTGATGAACATAGATGTTACGGACCAAGTACATCTATGTTAATGCTTCTTGATTATATACCTTATATTATGAATCAAATTAGAATTCATATGCATGTGGAAATTTTAGTGCGTTTTGGATGCAGCGTATTTTAATTAGAAGGTTTCACAAAACCTAATGCATTAATATTTATTTAAATTACACCTGGATCAAAGGATAATTTATAAATATTAATAGTTTTGCTATGCCTGGATCAAAGGGTAGTGAATAAATTAGGAGACTCCACCGTCACATGAAATAAAATTAATCTAAAAATCTGAATATTGTATTGACTGAGTTGGTGAACCGATTGCCTTAGTAATCCATTGCTCTTGAGTTTAAAACCCTAATAATTTACACTCTCTCTATTTAATTGAAAATTTTTAATTATTTTTTTATTTTTTTTTATTTTTTTTAATTTCTTATTCTCATAAATCGATCTTCTAAATAAAGCATAGGAAAGAGCTTTTCAGTACTTATTTTTCAATCCTCTAGGGACGATACTCTGCTCATTCACTTTATTACTTGATCGACTAGTGCACTTACCATAGCTATAAATTAGCACGCATCAGAGGGCCTCTTTCTAACATCACTAGTTTAGAAATCGGAGGTCTTCATCCTCATTAAGACGAGGTTAATCTTTTGTTTAAGAATCGAAGGCCTTCATTTTCTCATAGGATCTTCATCTGCATCAGGATGAGATCCACCTTCTGTTCCTGATGTGGTTGGTTATTTTTCTTGTTAGGATGAGGTCCTTCTCTTATTCCTAACAAGGTTGCCGAAACATAGAAGGACTGTTGAGAGAGCCTCTTTTCAATATTACTGATTTAAGAATCGAAGGTTTTTACCCTCGTTAAGATGAGGTTAACCTCTTGTTTAAAAACTAAAGGCCTTCACTTTTCTGTAGGGTCTTAATCCACATTAGGATGAGGTCCACCTTCTATTCCTGATGTGGTTGGCTATTTCTCCTATTAGGATGAGGTCCTTCTTCTATTCCTAACAAGATTGTCGGAGCGCAGAAGGGCCATTGAGAGGATCTCTTTCCAACGTCACCAGTTTAAGAACCGGAGTTCTTCACCTTCGTTAAGATGTGGTTAACCTCCTATTTAAGAATCAGAGGCCTTCTACTTCATTTAGGGATGAAGTTTAGTTGGATTATTTCCTGTCATCATAATTTTGCACCCAAAATAAGGATGTTAAAATAAGAAAATTTTATTGGGATGAGATCATTGATAGTATATTCACAAGTTTTTCGAATTCCATGGCTATGGGAGTATAACTCCTTCGAGCTCCCTTAGATAATAAGATCCAGGTCGAGTAATTTCCATAACTTCATAGGGATCTTCCCAATTAGGGGTGAGCTTTCCTTGATTTTGTTGCTATGAGATATCAATTCATCGAAGTACTAGATCTTCCACTCTGAAAATTTTGCTCCTGACTCTGGTGTTGTTGTAGTGGGTCACTTTTTGCCTGTATGTTGTCATTCGAATTTGGACCTTCTCCTACTTTTTCTTCAATAAGTCAAGATTGGCTCTGAGATCTTACGAATTTCTCCATTCATTAAATGCTTCGACCCATGCTAAAGGGAGTTTAAGTTCCATTAGAATGACTGCTTCCATTTCGAAGGCTAGGATAAATGGGGTTTTCCTGGTTGACAATCTCTGAGTGATTCTGTAAGTCCAAAGTACATGATAGAGTTTATCCATCCAAGTTCCTTTCATCCTTTCAAGTCTTGTCTTAATTTCTTGTAATAGGATCCTGTTGGTCACCTCAGCCTCACCATTTGCTTGTGGAAGAGCCATTGAGGTGAAGTGGTGGGAGATATTCAGATCTTCACAGAACTCGACAAACTTTATCCCCATAAATTGGTGCCCGTTATTAGTAATTAAAGTTTGAGGTAGCTCAAATATGCAAACTAATGACTTTCAGATGAAGTCCTGTACTTTTGCTTCAGTAATTTTAGCCAAAGGTTCAGCCTCAATTCATTTAGTAAAGTAATCTATGGCTACTAAAAAAAATTTTCACTGTTCGGATGCCATAAATAAGGATCCGAGTATATCCATCCCCCATTGTGCAAATGGCCATGGAACGTTCAGGGGTGTAAGCTGAGAAGCTGGTTGTCTCTGAATGTTGGCATTCCTCTGACATCGATCACATTTTTTCACATATTCCACTACATCCTGATGCATAGTCGGTCAATAGTAGCCTTATCGAACTAGCTTGTGTGATAAGGACCTTGCCCCTAGATGGTTTCCATATATCCCTTCATGTACCTTCCATAATGCATAATCTGCCTCAGAAGGTCGGAGGCACTTTAGGAGTGACAAAGAGTACGATCTTTTATATAGTTTATTCTTATATAGAACATATTAGGAGGCTTGATTTCTCAATTTTTGAGCTTCTTTTGGATCTCGAGGGAGGACACCATCCTTGAGATAAGTGAGGAACAGATCGAGCCAGTTAGGATCTTGGTCGATTTGCATTATAATCTGGGTTCCTCCGAGCTCGGACATTTCAGAACTTCAAAGAAGACTTCTTTGGGCAATTCATTTGGTACCAGTGTGGCTAACTTGGAAATAAGGTCGACCTTGGTATTTTCTATTCTCAGGATCTGTTGGATATCAAAATTACTGAAGATTGGGGTTAGACTCCTTACCTTTTCTGGATACTTCTTCATGCTTTCCTTCCGAGCTTCATAGTTGCCACTGACCTGCCCTACTACTAGCTGTGAGCTGCTATAAACTTTGAGTTGATCTGCCTTCAATTTCTTGGCTATTCTTAGCCCTGCAATCAAGACTTCGTATTCTGCTCTATTATTTATCATGAAAAATTTAAAGCATAATGCATATTTAGCAACAATTTTCTTCAGGTTGATAAGGATCAAGCCTGCACCTGCACCGAAAGCATTTGATGAACCATCTACATGCAGGGCCCAAAATTCTTCTAGGAGGTCAGCCCTTTCTTAAGAGAGATTTGGTTGCAACCATGGCATATTGACCTCAGGCTGTTCAAGTTCGGCTTCATTCAGAATAGTACATTCTACAATGAAGTCTGCTAATATCTAAGCTTTGATTGATGGTCGAGATCAAAAATTGATGTCGAACTTTGTGAGTTCAACCACCCATTTTGCTATTCTTCTAGAGGCATCTATCTGATGAAGAATTGATTTGATGGGTTGATCAGTGAGAAGCATTATAATGTGCCTCTGAAAATATGGTTGGAGTCTTCGGATTGCAATTAACAAGGCGTAAGTTAGTTTTTCTAACTTAGTATACCTGATTTCAGCATCTCTTAAAATTTGGCTCATATAGTAGATCGGCTTCTGTACTTTCATCTCTTCTTTGACTAGGACCGCTACAAGGGTCACAGAAAAGGCCGCTAAGTACAAAAATAATTCTTCACCAAGTTCAGGCTTGGCTAATAAAGGAGGTGAGCTGAGGTAGTTCATTAATTTCTTAAATGCTTGTTGGCATTTAGGAGTCTAGCAGAAGTTCTTTAGCTACTCGAGGACCTAAAAAAAGGACATACACCACTTAGCCGATCTTGAAATGAAATGATTTAGAGCTACCATCTTTTCTGTTAGGCGTTGGACTTCTTTTATTATCTTTGGTACAGTCATTGCTTGAATGGCTCAAATTTTCATCAGGTTTGCTTTGATTCCACACTGCGACACCATGAACCCCAGAAATTTCTCCAAAGTTACTCCGAAGGCATACTTGGTCGGGTTCAACTTTATCTTATACTTTCGGAGCATACTAAAGGGCTCTTCAAGATTGACAATATATTTTATGAAAGATCGGCTCTTGATAAGTATGTCATCTAATAAACCTCCATGTTGCGGTCGATCTGCTTCTTGAAGATCTTGTTCACTAGATGCTGGTAGGTCGCACCTGCATTTTTGAGCCTGAAAGACATAATCCTGTAACAATAAAGACCACAGTCAGTAATAAAAGTACTTTTCTCATCCTCTGGTGCCATCCGAATTTGATTATAATTGGAGAAGGCATCTATGAAAGTGAGGAGCTCGTGGCCTGAGATGGCATCCACCAGCTGATCAATCCTGGAGAGGGGATAGCTGTCTTTTGGACAGACTTTGTTCAACTTTTTGTAATCTATGTACATTAGCCACTTGCCATTCGCCTTCTCCATAAGGATCACATTGGAGACCTAATTCGGGTAGGATACTTCCTGGATGAACCTCATCTTGAGAAGTTTATCAACCTCTTTCGTAATTGCCTTCTATCGCTCAGATGCATAGCCGTGTATCTTCTCCTTTACTGGTCGATATTTGGGATCAAAAGTCAGACGGTGCTCCATCACCTCTGCATTAATTTTGGGCATATCTATAGGGATCCAAGCAAAAAGATATATGCATTTCTTTGAAGGAAGGTGATGAGCTGCTTTTGAACTTTTTATCCCAAGTTGGAACCGATCTGTATAGTGTGATCCTTATTCCTATCATTTTAAGAAATTGTAATAAGATCTTCCATAGGATCATCCCACTCTTCAATCAGATCATCATGGATGTCAAGTCCATCCATCGGACAAGGATCTAGTTGCCCTCCTTCTTTCAAGGTAATTGAATAGCGGTGTCTTGCAAGAGCTTGGTCTTCCCGAACTTCATTGATCTCGTGATTTGTTGGAAACTTCATTTTCAAATAATATGTTGATATCACGGTCCATAGTGCATTCAAACCAGATCAGCCCAAGATTGCATTGTAGGCAGAAGGAGTTCTTACCACTAGAAAATCAACCTATGCTTTGGATTGCTTGGGATATCGTCTTGCTACTATGGTTAGTGTTATTATCCCTTCCACTAGTATAGCATCACCAGTGAAGCTCATCAATGGAGAGTTCATTGGTCCCAAGCGACTACTAGGGATAAACATCTTTGAGAAAGCATCGTAAAATAAAATATCAGTAGAGTTTTTGTTATCAATTAGAACACGACGTACATCAAAATCAGCAATATTTAAAGTAACTACAACCACATTATTATGTGAGAATTGAACCCCTTGAGCATCTGCCTTAGTGAAAGTAATGGGTTCTTTCGTCCTTTGCTTCTTTATTGGCTTTGCCAATCCACTGGCTTTCCCCCTCTGAAATTCTCAAGTGATAGTATTAATGATCCTAAGTGGTGGCCAATCTCTCTGCTGCTCTTTTCTCCTAGGCGATTTTGGTTGCAGTAGTGCCCTTGGCCAATCTTCTCTTTCTTTAGGTCAATGTCGTAGAAATTGTCCAAGCCACCCTCGCCTAATGAGCTCCTCAATCTCATTTTGGAGCTGGATGCAATCTTTAGTATTGTGACCATAGTCATGATGGTAGAGGCAATACTTGTTGGGGTTGCACTTGGTCGGATGGGACTACATCTTCTCTAGTCTTGGCAACTGCTCCTTAATTTTTATTAGTACATATGCCTTTGAAGTATTCAAGAAAGCATAGTTGTGGAATCTTCGAGGAGGGGAGTTTCACCGTGCCCTTCGATCGGAGCTTCTTGATTGATGAGCTCGAGATGGGGTCCGGGCTTGCCTATGCTCAGGAGGAGTTTTGTAGCACGGTCGAGCTTTACTCGGCTTCTCTACAATGGTAGGCTTGCTAGATTCGCCCGTCTGTCGCTCTTTTGCGATCTCATCATCTTTTATTCGGAAAGCCTATTCTGTCAGGACATAACCTTCAGCCCGGGCCAACATATCAGCAAAATTTTTGGGGTACTTCCTCTCTAGGGAGGACAGAAGATCGTTCTTCTGAAGATCGTCCTTCAATATTGCCATGGCTATGGATTAGTCTAAGTTCTGGACCTCCAGTGTAGTAGCATTGAAGCAGCTGACGTAAGCTTGGATAGACTCTCCTTCCTTCTACTTGATGTTGATGAGGGAGTCCAAATCTTATCTTAGACATCGGCTGCTGATGAAATGAGCCACAAACTGATGACTCATCTGATCAAAGAAGTAGATCGTACCCAGCTTAAGGCTTAAGTACCAATTTCTTGCTGCTCCCTTCAGAGTTGAGAAAAAATCTTGGTACAGTATGGCATCTGGGGCACTGTAGAGCAGCATTACAGTTCGAAAGGCCTCAAGGTGCTTAACCAGATCTGAGGTTCCATCGTAACTCTCAAATTGAGGGAGTTTGAAGTTCAGCAAGATGGACTCTCGCATAATTTAAGGGGAGAACGGAGGGTTGGCACAAATGTCATCGACGTGGTCAGGGGCAGCATGGTGGAGCTTCTCAATCCATCGATTCATCTCTTGAAGCTTCTGATCGAGAAGATCCTCTCGATTATGAATCTCAAGGGTCCTCTGGCTGAATGATGGTAGAGATCTTTTGGGGGTGGAGTCATGGTCAGAACAGGGGCTTGCTGCTCTTTGCATCTCCCTCCTAGCGATTATCGACTGGCTTCCTGAGGTGTGCCTTCCTTGCGCTAGATCTTGATATTTCGGTGAGGTTTCCTCTTACTGGATCAGTGATGGGGGTTGTTGCATAGCCTGCACTACTTCAGTGAGCCCCTTAACCTACTGGATCAGCAGCTTGAACTACTCTAGATCTACCATGACTTCTGGTGGAGGAGGCTAAGGCACCAGTGAGGTAATCAGAGCAAGTGGGTCTGGTTTAGATCTGACGGCAGAGATAGTAGATCATCGGGTAGAAGCCTTTCTTGATGGCATCCTTCAAAAGCAAATGGAAATCAAAAGGAAAGGAACTGAAGTGGTTGAGAATAGAGGACAGAAAGCGAGATGGATTGAGCACTTTTTTTAGAACAAGGATTCAGGTCCCTTCCTCTAGCACCAATCTTGTTGGTGCAAAAAACCATATCGATGCCAGAATCGCTAGAGTGGGAAGAGACGAGGCCATCGATGGGACCTGCAAGAAGAAGTCTAGATCGGAGATGGGTGGCTCCGACAGGACCCTCCAATGCTTAAGTTAATTCTCTGGCCAACAAAAATGGAATGCTTAGGAGAAATTGAATAGAGTATCAAGCTGAGAATGAGAGCTTTGAGAGAAAATGTATCTAGAGGGTCCTTTATATAGATGGAGCATGTAACAAACTAGTAGTGACAACCGTAACTGCCTACTAGTAGGCCGTTCAGGCCATGTGAAATTTATTATAGAAAGTAGTATCCTTTATCGTAACTTGCCAATCCATTGGAGATTAACAATAATTGGAGTTTGAGTAGGACCTTTGCACATGTGAGTAATGTTAGATATGTATGCCCTAAAAGCCATAATTGGCTAACACTTGTAATACATATCTAAGGATAAAATTATAATTTTGACTATAAATAATAAAATAAATTATTTTCTCTCATAGTATATATTTGAAAGTGTCTATGATACATTCCTTGAGTTAATGGTAATGATAGTTCATATTTTCAAGAATTAAAAATTTAAGATATGAATTTTCATTATTGACTCATAAAATGCTTCCGATCATAGGATCATCATGAGGATGATGATTGATCTGAAAGATTGATGTATGATTGCTTCTTTAGGGTAGATGAGTTTTGAGTCTACGGTGTAGAGACACCAGAGTGAGAGTACAGGTACTCGCTAGAGAACGAGGGTATTGAGTGTGACCACCTCAAGCAGTCATGAGGAAGTCTATCTTCTCATCAATGACTAGCTCGAAGCTGCAGTGGTGTGTCTGGTTCTTTGGCCTGAGGTGCATTGGCAGTTCACCTTGAGGGTGTTATAGTTTGACTACACCATAACTCGGTCTCCTAGCCATTCAAAATTCTGAGGTGTATGTTGGCTATAGCATGTTCATTGTAGGAATTGGATTGCACCAATAGGAGATCTATCTATCTTGGTAGATGAGGAGCAATCCTATGATGATCATGAGAATCAAGTTCATAAGCCCATGGCCTTGGCAGAGTTAAATAATAAAAAGAGTTTCTATTAGAATTTTCACATCAGACTTGAATCGAATGATTAATTTATATGACGAAAATTAGGGTTTGATGAGATCACCTTAACCCTAATCCAATCGAGGCTCAAGATAGAGAAATTTAATCACATAGGTAACTACATCGAGAGGTTCATTTTTAGTTTTGATGGATTGCCACCATATGCTGCTAGGTGTCTGTTGGGGATAAACCCCGCTTCTGCCAAAGTCCAGTTTGGTGCTCAGCCTAACGCAATCGATAGCCACGGAAGAGCCTCGACGGTCGAGCTCCTTCGGACTCTCCACGGTTGGGCCTAAGTCGAACTCCTTCCGAGCTCCCCCTTCAATCGAACTCAATGGTTATGCCCCGATCGAGCTTCCCCTTCGGCTGAACTCCTCATCGGTTATGCTCCGATGGAGCCCCTCAGTGCTCGAGCTCCAGTCGGACTCCCATAGGAGTCGAACTCCTTCCAAGCTCCCCCTTCGATCGAACTCCTCAGCAGTTGCACCCCGACCGAGCTCCTCAGCGATCGAGCTTCAGTCGAACTCCCACAGGAGCCAAACTTCTTTCGAGCCTCCTTTTGGCCGAACTCCCCCAGACGTCCGAACTCCTTTGAAATTGATACATGCTTGAGTCCACCAACCAACGCCTACTTCCTCGAGCTACGGCTGGCGGACCCCGATGGTATAGCCATCACTACCAGTCTGGCGATGCCTTTTCCTCCGTAATAAGCTCTGTGCGACCCACGATCCAACGATATGGCTACCACTACTGGCGACGCCACCCTCTCCGTAACGAGCCCCATGCAGCCCACGACCCATCAGTATGGCTATCGCTGTCCATTCGACGATGCCTTCCTCTTCGTACCGAACTCCATGCGGCCCCGAGCGGCCCACGATCGAACGATATGGCCATCACCATCACTCAAGCTTCGCCTATAAAAGGACCCTCCAGATATGCTAACTCTAATCTCTGATCTCCAAGCTCTAAGCTCTCCTCTCCTTCTCTAAGCTCTGTGGAACTCATTCCTGAGCACTCCATTCCTGTTGGACAGAGCTGACTTGGTCGTCGGAGGGTCCTACCGGAGCCACCCCCCCACCGGCTCTGGATGGAATATTATTTTGCAGATCCCCGATGGCGACCTCGTCCACCTCCACTCCAGTTGATTCTAACGATGACTAATTTTTGCACCAACAGAATGGCGCTAGAGGAAGGGCACTGAACCTCCGAGGTCCCCTTATTCTTAAAGGAGTGCTCGGCGATGATTTCTCTCTCCCCTCTCCGAAGATCTCTCTTCTTTCTCTCTAGAGTTCTTTTTTGAAGAGAAAATGCCTCCCAGGAGAGCTTTGACTCAGCAATCGGCGGCCTCCGTGCCAAGTCCATCTACTCCCATTTTAGCCCCGGTAGCTCAGGTTCCACCCGAAGCCACTACAGATGTGGAGCAATTCAACCTGCTGGTTGGGTTCGTGGCCCCACCGAGATTATGCAGGTCGTGCGATAACCTCCGACAGAGACTTTGCCAGCAAACCCGCCATGCGGATGTGTGGAACCGACCTTAAGGAAGAGCATTTGGGCATACCAATCGCCCTTAGAAAGGAAAAATGGAGAGCAGAAGTTCTCCCACAGAAGGTCTCACAAGGAGGCAGAATAAAGTTCAGCCGCGTTCACGACCTCCAAGCGCAAGCGAGGCCGAACTCTCCCTCGAGCCTGCTATTCAGGAAGCCCGACAGAAGATCTCACAAAGAGACGGAATAAAGTTCGGCCATGCTCACGATCACCCCAGCGCAAGCGAGGTCGAACTCCCCCTCGAGTATGTCTTCAAGGAAGCCCTTACAAAGAATTCACAGGAGGTGGAATGAAGTTCGGGCAAGCCAGGCCGAGCTCCCCCTCGAGCTCGTCATTAAGGAAGTCCCGACTAAGAAGCATGAAGTTCTCCCGACGAAAGCTTCACAGGAGGGTGGAGTGAAGTTCGGCGCAAGCGAGGCCGAACTCCTCCTCGAGTATATCATCAAGAAAACCCCCTACAAAGATTTCATAGGAGGTGGAATGAAGTTCGGCCGCACTCACGACCGCCCTAGCGCAAGCGAGGTCGAACTCCCCCTTGAGTATGTCTCCAAGGAAGCCCCTGTAAAGAATTCACAGGAGGGCGGAATGAAGTTCGGCGTGAGGGCGCAAGCGAGGCCATCGAACTTTCCCTCGAGCTCGTCATCAAGATAGCCCCGACAAAGGGGTGTGAAGTTCATCCATAGGTTTGACAAGATGACGGAATGAAGTTCGACCGTGCTAACGACCTCGCCAGTACAAGCAAGGCCCAAACTCTTCGAGCTCGCCACCAAGGAAGCTCCGATAGAAAGGCGCAAAGAAGTCCTCCTTTTGAAAGGTTCGGCGACTACGCCTCCCACAACACTCTTCAAACTCAAATTCTCACAAAAGTTAAGAACCAACTGCCAAGATCAGAAGTATTACAATCTCTCCCAAGCAAGCGCGATTGAAGCAAGTACTGCCTCTACCATCGCGACCATGGCCACGATGCTGAGAAATGCATTCAGCTCTGAGACGAAATTGAGAAGCTCATCAAAAATGGACGGCTAGGTAAATTCCTTCGATGCCAGCTTGAAACAGGAAAAGATTGGCCAAGGGCGCTACTGTAGCCAAAAACGACAAGGAGGTTGGCCGTCTTGTGGCATCATCAATGTTACCCCTAGGAGGAGCTTGGTACATCGGTGATTCCTCATCTCCCAGTGACAAAGCCAAGAGAAGCTTGCTCCAAATTGAGAAGGCCAGCATGAGATAGAGGAGGTCGTCCGACCCGGGCCTTGCTGCCCAAGGGAACCCGAAGGAACAACGCCCCCACAATCCTAAAATGGGGATGTGCTGCCCATAACTTTCCCTCGATAAAATTCTTCCCCTTTAATAATATTGTTTTTGGATGCGAAAACTATGTGATGACAGGGAAGAAGCAGTCAATAGTCTCCGTGTTAGGAATAGGAGGAAAATCTCATCCTAACACGAGCAGGTCAAAGACCTTCAACCTCGGTCAGAGATAAGATCTCTTCCGAGCGACCGAGTCAACCTCGGCTAGAGATAAGATCTCTCTCGAGCAATCGTGGACAACCTCGGTCAGAGATCTCTCCCGAGCGATTGTAACAACCTCGACCAAAGATAAGATCTCTTCCGAGCGACGGCGTCAACCTCGGCTAGAGATAAGATCTCTTCCAAGCGACCGTGGACAACCTCGGCTAGAGATAAGATCTCTTCCGAGCGATCGCATCAACCTCGGCCAGAGATAAGATCTCTCTCGAGCGACCGTGACAACCTCAGCTAGAGATAAGATCTCTTTCGAGCGACCACAACGACCTCGGTCAGAGATAAGATCTCTTCCGAGCGACCGAGTCAACCTTGGCTAGAGATAAGATCTCTCCGAGCGACTGCGTCAACCTTGACCAGAGATAAGATCTCTTTCGAGCGACCGTGGACAACCTTGGCTAGAGATAAGATCTCTCTCGAGCGACTGTGACAACCTCAGCTAGAGATAAGATCTCTCCCGAGTGACTGTGGACAACCTCAGCTAAAGATAAGATCTCTCTCGAGCGATCGAGTCAACCTCGGCTAAAGATAAGATCTCTCCTGAGTGATTGCGTCAACCTCGGCCAGAGATAAGATTTCTCTCGAGCGACCGTGGGCAATCTCGACTAGAGATAAGATCTCTCCTGAGCGACCGAGTCAACCTCGGCTAGAGATAAGATCTCTTTCGAGCGACCGCGTCAACCTCAATCAGAGATAAGATCTGTCTCGAAAGATCGTGGACAACCTCAGCTAGAGATAAGATCTCTCCTAAGCGACCATGGACAACCTTAGCTAGAGATAAGATCTTGAAGGAAAATCCTGATTTCTCGGATCAGGTTCGTTCAGATCTGATCAGATCAAGAGATATATTTCAAAAATTTTTCTCTTTGATTCTAATCAGATTTGAGATATTTTAGATCCAATTATTATTATTTTAAAAATAAAATAAAATTTAGATAAATTAAATCAAATTAAATTTACCTTGATATGGGTAATCCTATTATCCATTGATGATCCTGTATGTAGCGGAAGATTCTGGATCTAGCCACGCAAGTGCCTGGCCTCTACCGGCATCCACTCAGGCTAGATCTAGAGATCTTCTTCTTCTCTATCACGTCTTCAGAGATCAGATATGGATCTGATCTGGAGGATCTTCAAAACTCCTTTTGAAGATCAGCAGTCATCCTTTGCAGTAGTGCAGCCTTCTAGCTTTCACTTGCCTTTCTTTGATCTGGATCGCACCAACCAAGCTGCAAAACTCTTTTGGATGTGGAGAGGAGAGGGAGAAGGTGAGTTTGGCATGGAGGAAAAGGGGAGAGGCAGCCTTGGCGCATGGGATTTGAATTTCTCAAACTTAATTTGAGTTGGGCGTAGGGTCTTATTTATAGACTAACTGTGATCCAACTCCTCTTCTTCCCAACCAATCACAACTCTTTATGAAATCAGATCTAAATCTGATTGGTGGGAATAGAGTCCCCTGGATTCCTCTTTAGAGGGTGCCTAAGACCAGTCAAAGTTGATTCTTAGGAGAACTCTAATTGGAATCCAAAAAGGAGATGGAGTCCCTGTCCAACAGGGACTCCTAGGCGCCTCCAACTTGGGCACACGCCAAGGGTGGCGTGCGCCCTCTTCCTTGCCTTGGCGTGTGCCCTCTTCCTTGCCTGGTTTTAGCAGGGAGACAGGCTCCCACCAACTCTCCAATAGGTGTGTGACATATGGTCAAAAGTCAAAGTATCAATGGTCAACATTTGACCAGTCAAAGGTAGACTTTTGACCAAAGTCAAAGAACAAGAAATGGCAGGTGACCAAAAATGGCAGGTAATGTTTACAAAATAAGACAATCTTTTCTAACTTGGACAACCTCCAGTCAGACCATATGAAGGCCTCTGATTGAGCATAAACTTCTTTGGCTCAGTCAAGACAACTAATTTATGATAGCAAAAGAAGAACGTTAGGTTCAATCGAGTGCTAGCACGATTTTCTTGAACCTAATTGAATCTCATTCAGATCAATTGAACTGGATCAGTTCAATTGATGATCCTTAGATTCAATCCCTTATTTGTGTGATCCAGTTAGGTTTAGTTCTGTATGATAATGGGATATGTCATGATCTCTATCATCGACATCATCGAAACTCCTTTCGATGGATCAGAACTCTTCTGATTCGAACAGCTAGAATGATCGATCATCTAAATCATTCTAATTGCTCCCAAAATCCATCAGGAACACCTAGCAGTATATGGTGGCAACCCATCAGAGCTGAATGCGAACCTCTTGGTGCAGCTACCTGTGTGATTAAGTCCTTCTATCTGAGCCCCGATCAGATTAGGGTTAAGATAAACTTATCAAACCCTAGTTTCTGTCATATGATGTAATCATTCGATTCGAGTCCGATGTGAAAATCTAAATAGAAACTCTTTCTATTATTTCACTCTGCCATGGCCATGGACTTCTGGACTTGATTCTCATGATTATCATAGGGCTGCTCCTCTACTACCGAGGTAGATAGATTCCATCTTGATGCCATCCAGTTTCTACAATGAACATGCTATAGCCAACATACACCTCAGGATTCCATATGGCTAGGAGACCGAGTAATGGTGTAGTCAAACTATAACACCCTTATGATGAACTGTCGATGCACCTCAGGTCAAAGAACCAGACACACTACTGCAGCATCGAGTCAGTCATTGACGAGAAGGTAGACTCCCTAATGACTACTCGAGATGGTCACGCTCAGTATCCTCGTTTTCTAATGAGTACCTATACTCTCGCTCCGATGTCTCCACACCGTAGACTCAAGACTCATCTACTAAAGAGAAGCGATTGTACACCAATCTTCCGGATCAATCACCATCCTCGTGATGATCCTATGGTTGGGAGCATTTTATGAGTTAACAATGATTATTCATGTCTTAAATTTTCAACTCTTAAAAATATGAATTATCATTACCATTAACTCAAAGGATGTATCACAGACACTAAATACACATATGTGATAAAAAATAACCCATTTTATTTATTATCATCATAATTATAATTTTGCCTTTAGAAGTGTATTACAAGTGTCAGCCAATTCTGGCTCTTGGGCACATATATCTAACAATCTCCCACTTGTCCTAAAGCCAATTGGCTACAAGTCTAAGTCCCATCTTCTTAAGGTGAACTTCGATCTTCTGCTGGCCTAATGACTTTGTAAGTGGATCTGCCACATTATTTGCGGAGTTGACTCTCTTGACCTCGACGTAACCTTTCTCGAGGTAATCGTGGATAAGGTGGTATCGCCGCTCAATATGCTTGGGATTTTTGGTGAGACCTCGACTCCTTAGCAAGGGCTATGGCGCCATTATTGTCGCAGTATAGAGAAATGGCATCTGATGGCATTACTCTGATTTCTGCAGCAAACTTCTTGTACCAGAATGCTTCCTTCGCAGCTTCTGATATATTCTGCTTCCATAGTGAAATCTGCTATCACCGTTTGCTTAGAACTCTTCCACCTGACAACTCCACCATTGCACACAAACAGACTGCCAGATGTCGACTTTCGATCATCTATATCAGACATGAAATTCGAGTCTGTGTATCCCTGGACTTGGAGTTCTCCATTACCAAAGACCAACATCATATCCTTAGTTCTTCTCAAGTACTTAAGGATACATTTCACAGAAGTTCAGTGTTCACCTGGATTTGACTTATATCTGCTTGTGACACTCACAGCATGGGTTATATCAGGTCGTGTACATAGCATGGCATACATGAGGCTCCCTATTGCAGAAGCATAAGGGATCTTGCTCATGCGTTCTATTTCCTCAGGTGTGCTGGGGCACATCTTCTTGGAAAGATGAATACCATGTCTGAAGGGTATTAATCCCCTCTTAGAGTTTTCCATACTAAACCTCTTTAGTACTTTCTCTATGTACATCTTCTGTAAAAGTCCTAGCATTCTATTCGGCCTATCCCTATAGACCTTAATTCCTAGAATAAAGGATGCTTCACCTAGGTCTTTCATAGAGAATTTCTTGGACAACCATAATTTGACTATTGTCATCATGGGAACATCATTCCTAATAAGAAGGATGTCATCCACATACAATACGAGGAAGACAACAGTACTCCCACTGATCTTATTGAAAACACACGGTTCCTCTTCATTTTTGATGAAACCAAATGTTTTGATCACATCATTAAAATGAGTGTTCCAGCTCCGAGATGCTTGCTTAAGTCCATATATGGACCTTTGCAGCTTGCAAACCTTGTGATCAGTATCACTGAATGTGAAACCTAGCGACTTTTCCATATAGATATCTTCCTCAAGATATCCGTTCAAGAACACCGTTTTCATGTCCATTTGCTATATTTCATAATCGAAATAGACTGCAACGGCAAGCAATGTGCGGATGGACTTTAGCATAGCCACTGGGGAAAAGGTATCCTGATAGTCAATGCCTTCGCGTTGACTATAACCTTTTGCCACTAGTCTAGCCTTTAATGTCTCCACATTTTCATCTGCACCAATCTTTCTCTTGAAGATCCATTTACACCAATAGTGGATAACCTCGGCTAGAGATAAGATCTCTTTCAAGCGACCCTGGACAACTTGGTCAGAGATAAGATCTCTTTCGAGAGACTGAGTCAACCTCAGCCAGAGATAAGATCTCTCTCGAGCGACCGCTGACAACCTCGACTAGAGATAAGATCTCTCCCGAGCGATCGAGTTAACCTCGCCCAGAGATAATATCTCTTTCGAGTGATTGCTGAACAACCTCGGCTAGAGATAAGATCTCTTCCAAGCGATTGAGTCAAACCTCGGCCAGAGAATAGATCTCTCTCGAGCGATCGATGATAATCTCAGCTAGAGATAAGATCTTTCCAAGCGACCGAGTCAAACCTCGATCAGAGATAAGATCTCTCCCGGCGACCGTGGACAACCTCGACTAGAGATAAGATCTCTTCCGAGCAACCATGGACAATCTCAGCCAGAGATAAGATCTCTCCCGAGTGATCGAGTCAACCTCAGCCAGAGATAAGATCTCTCCCGAGCGACGCTGACAACCTCGGCTAGAGATAAGATCTCTTCCGAGCGATCGAGTCAACCTCGGCCAGAGATAAGATCTCTCCCGAGCGATTGATGACAACCTTGGCCAGAGAAAAGATCTCTCCCGAGCGATTGAGTCAACCTCGCCAGAGATAAGATCTCTCTCGGGCGACCGTGGACAATCTCGGCTAGAGATAAGATCTCTTCTGAGTGACCGTGGACACCTCAGCTAGAGATAAGATCTATCCCGAGCGATCGAGCCAACATCGACCAGAGATAAGATCTCTCCCGAGCTTCGAAGATCCTTGTCCGCTGCCCATTAGGAACAGGAGGAGAACCTCATCCTAACGCGAGCAAAGTCGAAGGCCTCGTCCATAAAGGATGGGATGGGGGGAGAGGCCCTGACAATGGCCCTTATGTGCCCCCATCTCGTCTACAAAGGATTGGATGGGGGAGGAGGCTCTGACAACGGTCCTTATGTGCCCCCACAGCCCATTAGGATAGGAGGAGAATCTCATCCGAATGCGAGCAAAGTCGAAGGCCTCGCCCACAAAGAACGGGATGGGGGAAGAGGCCCTGACAATGGCCCTTATGTGCCCCCACAGCCCGTTAGAAATAGGAGGAGAACCTCATCCTAACATGAGCAAAGTTGAAGGCCTCGTCCACAAAGGATGATGGAGGGAGAGGCCCTGACAACGGTCCTTATGTGTCCCACAGTCCCTTAGGAACAGGAGGGAGAACCTCATCCTAATGCGAGCAAAGTCAAAGACCTCATCCACAAAGAATGGGACAGGGGGAGAGGCCCTGAACACGGCCCTTATGTGCCCTCATAGCCCATTAAGAATAAGAGGAGAACCTCATCCTAATGCGAGTAAAGTCAAAGGCCTCATCCACAAAGGATGGGACGAGGGGAGAGGCCCTAACAATGATCCTTATGTGTCCCTACAGCCTATTAGGAATAGGAGGAGAACCTCATCCTAACACGAGCAAAATCGAAGGCCTCATCCACAAAGGATGGATGGAGGGAGAGGCCCTGACAACGGCCCTTATGTACCCCCACAGTCCGTTTAGAAATAGGAGGAGAATTCATCTTAACGCAAGCAAAGTCGAAGGCCTCATCTACAAAGGACAGAATGGGGAGAGGCCCTGACAATGGCCCTTATTCTGCCCCCCACAGCCCATTAGAAATAGGAAGAGAAACCTCATCCTAATGCGAGCAAAGTCGAAGGCTCATCCACAAAGGATGGGATGGGGGGAGAGGCCTGACAATGGCCCTTATGTGCCCCCACAATCCATTAGAAATAGGAGGAGAACCTCATCCTAACGCGAGGCAAAATCTAAGGTCTCATCCACGAAGGACGGGATGGGGGGAGAGGCCCTGACAACGGCCCTTATGTGCTCCCACAGCCCGTTAGGAATAGGAGGAGAACCTCATCCTAACGCGAGCAAAGTCGAAGGCCTTATCCACAAAGGATGGGATGGAGGGAGAGGCCCTGATAATGGCCCTTATGTACCCCCACAGCCCATTAGGAAAGGCGGAGAACCTCATCCTAATGCGAGCAAAGTCGAAGACCTCATCCACAAAGGACGGGATGGGGGGAGAGGTCCTGACAAACGGCCCTTATGTTCCCCATAGTCCATTAGGAATAAGAGGAGAACCTCGTCCTAATGCGAGTAAAGTCGAAGGCCTCGTTCACAAAGGATGGTACGGGGAGAGAGGCCTGACAATGGCCCTTATGTGCCCCACAGCCCATTAGGAATAGAAGAGAACCTCGTCCTAATGCGAGCAAAGTCAAAGGCCTCATCCACAAAGGACGGGATGGGGGAGAGGCCCTGGCAACGGCCCTTATGTGCCCCCACAGTCTGTTAGAAATAAGAGAAGAACCTCATCCTAATGCGAGCATAGTCCAAGTCCGAGCTCCGAAGTCTATAGGAGATAGGATCCCCATCAACTTCAGCCAGTGATAAGATCTCTCCCGAGCATCCGTATTAACCTCAGCTATAGAAAATGAGAACTCCCTCGAGTCGACCTCGGCTGTAGGAGCGGAGGTCCCCCCGAGTCAGCCTCAGCCACTGGCGACAATATTGCCCTCGAGGAGCACCTCGACCGCAGGAGGCGAGATCTACTTCAACTTTGGCTGGAGATGAGATCTCCTCCGGGCTTCAACTTCAGCATCAACTTTGGCTGAAGATGAGACCTCCCCCGAGTCTCAACCTGAACCAGCATGGAGCCCAGAAGAGAACTTCGGCTGTCATCTTTTCTGCACTCTCTTTCTTCGAGTTTCAAACTTGAGAGTGGGAAGACTATTGTTGGGGATAAATCCCGCTCCTACCGAAGTCCAGTTCGGTGCTCAGCCTAATGCAATCGATAGCCATGGAAGAGCCTCGACGGTCGAGCTCCTTCGGACTCTCCACGGTCGAGCCTAAGCCGAACTCCTTTCGAGCTTCCCCTTCGATCGAACTCCTCAGTGGTTACATTTCAACTGAGCTTTCCCTTCGATCGAACTCCTCAATGGTTATGCCTCGACCGAGCCCCTCAGCGGTCGAGCTCCAGTCGGACTCCCATAGGAGTTGAACTCCTTCTGAGCTTTTCCTTCGACCGAACTTCTCAGCAGTTGCACCCCGACCAAGCTTCTCAGCAGCCGAGCTCCAGTCGGACTCCCACAGGAGCCAAACTCCTTTCGAGCCTTCTTTTGGCCGAACTCCCCCAGACGTTCGAACTTCTTTGAAATTGATACATGTCTGAGTCCACCAACCAACACCTGCTTCCTCGAGCTACGATTGATGGACCCCGGTGGTATGGCCATCACTATCAGTCCGGCGATGTCTTTCCTTCATAATAAGTCCCATGTGGCCCACGATCGAACGACATGGCCACCACTACTGGTGATGCCACCCTCTCCATAACCAACCCCATGCGGTCTATGATCCATCAGTATGGCTATCGCTATCTGCCCGATGATGCCTTCCTCTCCGTACCGAACTTCATGCGGCCCCGAGCGGCCCGCAGTTGGACGATATGGCCGTCACCATCAATCAAGCTCCGCCTATAAAAGGACCCTCCAGATATGCTAACTCTAATCTCTGATCTCCAAGCTCTAAGCTCTCCTCTTCTTCTCTAAGCTCTGCGGAACTCATTCCCGAGCACTTCATTCCTGTTGGCCAGAGCTGACTTGATCATCGGAGGGTCCTACCGTAGCCACCCCCCATCAGCTTCGGATGAAACTTTATTTTGTAGGTCTTCGGTGGCGACCTCATCCACCTCCGCTCTAGCTGATTTCAGTGATGACCAATTTCTACACCAACAGTGTCACTGGTGGATTTTGGAAGTAATTAGAATGATCTGGATGATCGATCATACTAGTTATCTGAATTAGAAAAGTTCTGATCCATCGGAAGGTGTTTCGATGATGTTGATGATAGAGATCATGACATATCCCATTACCATATGAAACTGAATCTAACTAGATTACACAAATAAAGATTTGGATCTAGATATCATCAATTGGACTAACCTAGTTTAATTGACTTGAATAAGATTCAATTAGGTTCAAAAGAATTATGCTAGCATATGATTGAGCCTAATGTTTTTCTTCAACAATCATTAAAAGTTATCTCGACTGAGCCAAATGTATTTGGACTCACTCAAAAATCTTTACATGGTCTGACTAGAGCTTGTTCAGGTTAGAAAAGAATTATTTTAATTTATGAGATAAATTTGAGATAACATCTGC
>QRFJ01000149.1:305780-419406 GCA_006176705.1 Cocos nucifera
TATATCCTTTTGGTGGATCTACCAAGGTCAGACTTGTTTGAGTGCATCGAGTCAATTTCTGACTCATTGCTCTAGCCATTTTCTCGGAGTCGATATCTGATATACCCGTTTGTAGGTTTTGGGATCATCACTATGAGCACCATTGCCTACGAGGAACATTTTCTCTACTTCCTCTGAATAATATCTAAGTATCTCTTAGGGGATGAAAACTCTTTTCGATCTAGAGGTGGAGAGGTAGTGTTGTTATTGGCTCAACCTGATTTGATTCATTGGTCCTTAGCTCGTTGCTACTTTGAGACTTTCTCATCAAGCTTGATTTCCTTCCAATGCCACTATCTTGAATAAACTATTTCAAGAAAGATGGTATGTCACTCACAATCACATATTGAACTTCTAGAATGTAGAAATAGTATTCTAATGACTCTTTAGGATATCCTATAATCGAGCTCTAAGGACCTAAAATCTAACTTATCTGCTTGTTGTCTTTTGACATGAGGCGGAACCCAAATTTGAGATGACTCAACTTGTTTCTTACCATGTACATATCTCATACGGTGTGGTAGGAACGTTTTAGAAAACCCTATTTAGTAATATAATTGAGATTCAACAATGATTGTCCCCAAAAAAAATCAGGGAGGTCTTGAAGCTCATCATGGATCACCCATATTCCAATAGGTTCCGATTTCTCCTTCTAATCCATTGAGTTGAGGTATTCCGTGGAGTCCATTGAGAACTATGCCATTTTTGCTTAGATAGTCTAAATTTCGGCTAAGGTATTCACCTCCTCGATCTGATCGAAGAACCTTAATAGATTTTTAGTTTGCTTTTTTACTTCATATCTATTCTTTTAACTTTTCAAAAGCTTCAGACTTGTATCTCATAAGATACACATACCCATACCAGTAAATCATCGATAAAGGTATGAAGTAGAAAAATTGCCTCTAGCCGGCACATCAAATGGCGCACACATCAGTATGTACTAGGACAAGGAGATCTTGGCCCTTCCCCATGTCCAAAAAAGGAAGTTATCATTTTGCTTGAAGACAAGATTCAAATTGGATATGACTCGAAAGTCAAGAACTACATAGCTCATTTTTCTAATTTGTTAACCTATCTTCTCTATATGACCTACCTCAGTTCATAGATTCTTCTTGGACTATCCCTAATCTTTGGCATTCATTTTTGCTCGATATTAAATAGTACATCAATAATATACTGATAAAGACTTAATGAAGAAAACATTTGCAATTTTATTTCTTTCATAAAGAATTACAATAGTCCTTAAAAAAATTACATAGCCTTCTTGTGCTAACATGAAAAAATCAAATTCCTCTAGCTGAGACACACATAATAACATCTTCAAAACTAATTTAAGCTCAGATGGTAAGAAGAGGTATTTCCCTGACTACAGCAACTTTTTCTCCATTTTCGATGTGTAGGATCATTCTCCATCCCTCAGCTCTCTGCTTCTCAAGATCTGCATAAAAGTGCACAATGAGCACTAGAACCAGAGTAAGCATCACACTGGATAGCAGAAAAACTAAGGTTAGATCAATAACGAGCATACCTCAGAAGGACTCCTTCTTATTCTTCAGGATGGCCAGTAAGTAGGGCAGTTTCACTTCATAGTGGCCTTTTTAATGGAAAATTTTTTGACATGCTTTTTCTTCGGCTCTACTTCTTCTTCTTTCTCCTTCCACCTTCTATCTTTTTCAAGACTTTTTTTCTTTTTAAAGACTTCTCTTGGAAGAATCCTTTCCATAGCAAGACTGAGCCTTTAGAACCTTTCATAGAAACTCACGTAACCAGCATATTCATTAATCGTCCAAAATCTTTAAGTTTATATGTGTAATTAATGATGAACTTCCATAGCATCAGTCAAGGATTGCAGAATAATATCATTTGCAGGTCCTAATCTAACTTCATCAGCTTCTCAAGCTCTTCCATGTTCCTGATCATTTGAGCACATGATCTTGGACTGACTCCATCACGTATCTTAGCCTTAAAAATCATTTATGATACTGATATGGCTGCAACTCTGTTCACCAAACATCTCTACAGGTGAGCCAAAATTTGGGAGCAGTCTATATCTTCATTTGGCACTAGAGCTCATAGACATCGAGCCCAACATGTAATATTGCCTTTATCTTCTCATCCATTTTTTTCAAGAGAGCTCTCTATTTCAAAGGATGGACGGCTAGTAAGTGGAGTCCTGATCTATACATGAGGTTAACTTCTCAATTCAAATAATTTTGAGTTCTAAGTCAATCTTATATGAATTGGTCCCAGTCTGTGGTGTCCAGATACGGCTAATGGGTTGGATGCAGAATTTCCTATAGAGAGTCAAAGTCTGTTAGATTTATAATTATGACTTGATAATTATTTATAGATTTAATTTTTAAATAAATTAGCTTCCACTATTTTCTTCGGTTCCTACACTTTCTCATAGATAAGATGAAAATCTTCAGATTAATGATTTTCTAGTGGTGGTGCTCACCAACTGACTCATCACCTCACTAAAGTTATTGGTGATGGGTTAGCCAATAGTGAACAACTCTTGTTCAATATTCTCCAATCATGGTGCACCAAGCTTGGTCTCTAATTCATGAATCTCACCTTATCCAAAAATATGATCCACTCCTAGTTAAGTCAGACCCACCATTTGCATAGATTGGATTCCTAATATAGTCTCTCACGTATCCAAAATATTAGCCAACTCATCCTCCACTCATAGCATCCAATGCCTAATAGACATGTTGCTCTTTCCGATGCAACTACACTGTATCACGAGAACAATAACTCCGGAAGGGCCCCATATCTACAATGATGGAAGACTCAAACTTAATCTTTTCTTAGGGAGAATTTGATTAGGTCTCTTAAATTAGACTTGATCATACATAACATTATGACTAACCTAGTGGATGGGTTAGCTCGATTATTGACCACCTAGATCAGAATGTGTCCGATATGGCCATAATAATGATGGGAGGATATGCCATTAACTCGATAAAGAATGCATTCAGATGGAGTAGCTTTCAATTAAAAACCAATCGTCATGTTGCCAAACTTACTTAGACACCAAATTTTGAGCCAGAACAATCTGGTTAGCCTAAATCCAGACTCTAACCCTAGCCTAATTAGGTCTTCTATCGACTCTGTGACTCGATCTTGACCAGACTTAATCATTAGGCTTCAATTTAGCACTTTGATCCCATTAACCACTCTTGATTCAGTTTGATCAACCCTAGACCTAATTGAGCTACCCAAGCCCGAAAATATTTATGAATAATTCTTAATCTAAAATTCTTAATTTTAGACTAATTATATTTATAATTAATTTTAATTAATAGGGTTCATAAATAAAATATGAAATAAACCTAGGGTTTCAGGATCTAGGGTTTTGCAGAAATAAGTTTTGATTTTTTGATTAAGGAGAACCGCAGCACCCCTACACATCATAAGAACATCCCATCGAATGGAAGAGAGAGTTTTAAATTCCTTCTTCATTCTTATGACCGACGGCAAGAGGAACCTTAATTAAACATAATCTACAAAAACAGTTAGATCTAATTATATATCTATCATATAAAATTAATCTAATCATATATTTGCATACATCTATGTATCAATCATGCATATTTTTAGATTTAAATTATCTTATAATAATTCTAAAAAATTAATTTAAATTGATCATATCAAAATAAATTTAATCAAGAAATTTGTAGAATTATTCTACAACTATCTAACATCATCTATCATATCTCATATGAAAAAAATTAAATAATTTATTATTTTTTAATTTATTATAAATTATAATATAAAAAATATAAATAAATAGATCTAAAATATATTTAATAATTAAATAAACTGCAAGAATTATTCTATAGAATTATTCTATTTTTAGCTAGTCATGCATATTTCTAATCTTAGATCAACATTTAATTTAATTTTTTTTATTTTTTGATTTCAATTGATCAATCTCATGTGAATCTAAAATCATTATTTTTGATTAAAATATATTTAAAATAGATCTAAATATTATGAACCTTGCTCTGATACAGTTGAAGGAAATCTTATTTTTTGGAATCAGGTTCAGTTCAGATCTTGATAGATCAAGAGAATATATTTCAAATTTTTTTTTTTTTGATCTTAATCAGATTTTGATATTTTTGTCACCTGCTAAATCTTATCTTTTGACTTTAGTCAAACATTGACCATTGATACTTAGATATCTGCCCATGTGTCATGCACCCATAGAAGAGAAGATGGGGCTTTATCCTCTTGCTAAAAAGAAAAAAGAAAGGGGGTGCATGCCTAGGGAGGCGTGTGCTCAAAGAGGAGGATGCCTGAAGTCCCATACAGATAGGACTCCAGGTTGCTTCATGCTCTCTACTTGGGTGGTGCCAAAGACTCTTCTTTGACCAGTCTTGGCACCACCTATGGAGGTTTGTGAGGGACTCTAATCTGATTGAATCAGATGATGTCATCCCATTAATCAGATTTAGATCTGATTGTACAAAGAGCTATGATTGATCAGAATGATGTGGTACTGCATGGCGCAGCAGGGTCTATATAAACCCTATCTACGCCTAGGATTTAGAGTTTCTACCCTTTGCCCATGCCACATAGCCCCTCTCCCTCCTTCTCCATGCCACTCTCAACTTCTCTCTCTCCTCTCCATGCCCAAGAGGCTTTGGGCTCCAGTTTGGTGCGATCCAAGCAAGAGAAAGACGACAGGAAAGAAAGAAGGCAGCACTGCTGCAAGAGACAGTAGTTGATCTTCAAAAGATATTTTGAAGACCTTCAAGATCAGATCTAGATCTAATTTTTGGAGCACAGATTAAGAAGAAGAAGATCTTCAGATCCTATCTAAGTGGATACCGATAGAGGCTAGACACTTACGTGGCTACATCCAGAATCTTAGATAAACATCAGGATCATCACAGGATAATAGGATTACCCATAACAAGGTATAATTTAATTTAATTTAATTTTATTAAATTATTAAAATTAAATTTGAAGAATCTTAGATCTAATTTAAATCTAAAAATTTTTTTTTGAAATATTTCTCTTGATCAAATCAAGATCTGAATAAATCTGATCCAAAAAATAAGTTTTTTTCTTCAACTGGTATCAGAGCTAGGTTCCATAATTATTTAGATCTAATTTTAATATAATTTTGATATAATAATTAGATAATTTTAGATATCACATTAGATATGATTAGATCTAAAATAAAAAAATAAGAAAATTAAATAATCTAGATCTAAGATGTATGAGATGCATGACTAGACTAAAAATAGAATTATTCTATATGAATAGTCTTAGGATGATCATAATTTTTAATTTAATTAATTAATAATTTTTAGATCTATTTATTTACTATTTTTTAATATTATAAATATTATAATTAACATCTAAAAAATAAAAAAAAAATTTATTTAATTTTGTATCATATGAGATATGATAGATGCATGTTTAGACTAGTTGTAGAATAGTTCTACATAAGTTATCTAGAATTAGAATTTATTTGATATAGATCAATTTAAATCTTATTTTTTAGACATTTATATGAGATAATTTAGATCTAAAAATATGCATGATATCGATACATGAGATGTATGCAAAATATATTTTTAAGATTAGATCTAATTTGTATATGAGATATATAATATAGATCTAAAACTAGTTTTGTAGATTCATCATGTTCCTGATTAAGGCATGTTCCTCCTTGGCCGTCTGGTCATAAGAATGAAGGTAGAATTTAAAAGCCCTCTCCTTTCCATTCGATGGGGTGTTCTTATGATGTGTAGGGGTGCTGCGTGTTCGTCCTTAATCAAAAATCAAAAAACTTATTTTCTGCAAAATCCCTAGATCCTGAAATCCTAGGATTTTATTGTGCATATTTTATTTATGAACCCTATATTTAATTAAGAATTAAGATTATGAAATATCAATTAGGTCTAAAATTAAGAATTTTAGATTTAAGACATATTCATAAAATTACTGGGTTCGGGCTTGGGTAGCTCAATTAGGTCTAAGCGGTTGATCAAACCGAATCAAGAGTTGGTTAAATGGGATCAACAATGCTTAAATTGACCAGCCTAATAGGATTAAGTCTGGGTCAAGATCGAGTCACATGATCATCGAAGCAAGACCTAATTAGGCTCAGAGGTTAGAGTCTGGATTGTAGGCTAATCCCAATTGGTTCTGGCTCAATAATTTGGTGTCTAAGGTAAGTTTTGGCACATACGATCGACTTGATTTTTAATTGGAAGCTACTCGACTCTGAATGCATTCTTATCGAGTTAATGGCATATTCCCTTCCATCATATTTATCCTGGCCATCACATTCTGATCTGAGGTGGTCAATAATTCGAGCTAACCCATGCCACTAGGTTAGTCATAATGGTTATGGCTATGTCAAGTCAAGTTTAAAGAGATCTAAATCAAATCTTCCTAAGAAAAGATTAAGTCTAAGATCTTCCATCATTGTAGATGTGAGGGCCCTTTTCGGAGTTAATTGTTCTCGACTGATCACAATGGTTTAGTTGTACCGAAAGGATGCAACTATGTCTATTAGGCATTGGATGCTATGAGTTGGAGGATGGATTGGACTTAATATTTTGGATACGATGAGAGACTTAATTAGGAATTAATCTATGCAAATGGTGGGTCTGACTTAACTAAGGAGTGGATCAATATTTTGGATAAGGTGAGATTCATGAATTAGAGACCAAGCTTAGGTGCACCATGATTAGAGAATTATTGGACAAGAGTTGTTCACTTATTGGCTAATCCATCACCAATAACTGTTAGATGAGGTGATGAGTCAGTTGGTGGGATTGCACCACCCACTAGAAATCATTAATCATGAAGATTTTCACATCTCTATAGAGAAAGTGTAGGGATCCGAAAAAATAGTGGAAGCTAATTTATTTAAAAATTAAATCTATAAATAAATTATTCAAGTCTTAATTATAAAATCTAACAGAAACTTTGACTCTCTATAGGAAAAAAAAATATCTGCATCCAACCCACTAGCCCGTATCTTGGACACCCATAGACTGACCAGATTCAATTATAAGAATTGACTTCGAAACTTCAAAATTATTTTAGATTTTGAGAAGTTAACTCATGTATTAGATCAGGATCTTTTCACTTTATCAGCCCGTCCATCCGTTGAATAGAGAGCGTCTCTTGACAAATGGATGGATGAAGATAACAAGGTCAGATACTACATGTTGGGCTCGATGTCTAATGAGCTTCAGTGCCAACATGAAGATATTAAGACTGTCCACCAAATGTTGGCTCACCTGTAAGAGTTGTTTGGTGAACAGAGTTGCGCAGCCAAATATCAGATCATTAAATGATTGTTTAAGGCTAAAATGCATGATGGATAGTCAGTCCAAGATCATTGCCTGATGATGATCAAGAACTTAGAAGAGCTTGAGAAGCTTGAAGTGAAGTTAGATTAGGATCTGCAAAATGATATAATTCTGCAATCCTTGACTGATGCGTATGGGCAGTTCATCATGAACTATCATATAAATAAACTTCAGAGTATTTTGATCGAGCTTATGAACATGCTGGTTACTGTTGAGTTTTCTATGAAAGGTTCTAAAGGCTCAGTACTTGCTATGGAATGGATTTCTTCCAAGAGAAAGTCTTTTGGAAAGAAGAAGAAGTCTGTGAAAAGATAGAAGGTGGAAGGTGGAAAGAAAAAGAAGACAGAGCTGAAAAAGAAGTTCATTGACAAAAAAAAATATTTCCATTATAATATTAATGGCCACTAGAAGTGGAACTGCCCTATATACTTGGCCATCCTGAAGAATAAGAAGGAGACAGATCCTTCTAGAGGTATGCTCGTTATTGAATCTAATCTTATGGTTTTTTCTGTATCCAATTAGGTGCTTAACTCTAGTTCTAGTGCTCATTTGTGCACTTTTATGCAGAATCTTGAGAAAGCAGGAGGCTGAGGGATGGTGAGATGATCCTACGCATCGAAAATGGAGTAAGAGTTATTGCTGTGGCCGTAGAAATCACCCTCTTTGACTACCATCTGGCTTAGATTTAGTACTTAGGAATTGTTATTATGTGTCTGCTGCAAGCAAGAATTTGATTTTTGTTTCATGTTTAGCACAAGAAGGCTATGTAATTAGTTTTCTTAAGGACTATTGTAATATTCTTTATGAAGAAATAAAATTGCAAGTAGTTTTCTCATTAACGATCTCTACCAGTTATATATTGATGTATCTATTTTTAATATCGAGCAAAATATGAATGCTGTAAAATGATCTAGGGATAGTCTGAATGATAGGTATCTATGGAACCTGAGGCTAGGTCATATAGCAGAAGATAGGGTTAACAAATTAGAAAAAACTAGGCTATTGAGTTCGTTGACTTTCGAGTCATATCCAATTTGTGAATCATGTCTTCATGGCAAAATGACTAAGCTTTCTTTTATGGGACATGGGGAAAGGGCCATGGATCTACTTGTCCTAGTACATACTGATGTGTGCGGCCCATTTGATGTGCCGGCTAGAAGCAATTTTGTCTACTTCATAATTCTTATCGATGATTTATCTCGGTATGGGTATGTGTATCTTATGAGATACAAGTCTGAAGCTTTTGAAAAGTTTAAGAAATTTAGATATGAAGTAAAAAAGCAAACTAGAAAATCTATTAAGGTTCTTCGATCAGATCGAGGAGGTGAATACCTTAGTCGAAAATTTTTGAACTATCTCAAGCAAAATGGCATAGTATCTCAATGGACTCCACTTGGAACATCCCAACTCAATGGAATTTTAGAACGGAGGAATCGAACCCTATTAGATATGGTCCGATCCATGATGAGCTTCACAGACCTTCCTGATTTTTTTTGGGGATATAGTCTGTTAACTGCAATATATTTACTGAATAGGATTTCCTCTAAAACCATTCCTACCACACCGTATGAGATATGGCACGGTAAGAAACCAAGTCTGAGTCATCTCAGAATTTGGGGTTGTCCGGCTCATGTCAAAAGACAACAAGCGGATAAGTTAGAGTTTAGGTCCTTTAGAGCTCGATTCATAGGATATCCTAAAGAGTCATTAGGATACTATTTCTACATTCCAGAAGACCACAATGTGATTGTGAGTCGACATGCCATCTTTCTTGAAAAATAGTTTATTCAAGATAGCGGCATTGGAAAAGCAGATCAAGCTTGATGAGAAAGTCTCACAAGTACAACGAGCTAAGGACCAATTGAAACCAAATCAGGTTGAGCCAATAAGAACACTACCTCCTCCACCTCGTAGATCGGAAAGAGTTTTCCGTCCCCCTGAGACGATACTTAGGTATTATTTCAGAGAAAGTAGAGAAAATGTTCCTCATAGGTAATGGTGCTCATGGTGATGATCCCAAAACCTACAACGAGGAGATATCAGATATCGACTCCGAAAAATGGCTAGAGGCAATGCAGTCAGAAATTGACTCGATGCACTCAAACCAAGTCTGGACCTTGGTAGATCCACCAGAAGGTATAGTACCTATTGGGTGTAAATGGATCTTCAAGAGAAAGATTGGTGCAGATGGAAATGTGGAGACATTCAAGGCTAGACTAGTGGCAAAAGG
Source organism: Cocos nucifera (assembly GCA_006176705.1). Classification (NCBI taxonomy): domain Eukaryota; kingdom Viridiplantae; phylum Streptophyta; class Magnoliopsida; order Arecales; family Arecaceae; genus Cocos; species Cocos nucifera. The sequence goes on from QRFJ01000149.1 coordinate 315,399, forward strand.
TTATAGTCAACGCGAAGGCATTGACTATCAGGATACCTTTTTCCCCAGTGGCTATGCTAAAATCCATCCGCACATTGCTTGCCGTTGCAGCCTATTTCGATTATGAAATATGGCAAATGGACGTGAAAATGGCGTTCTTAAATGGATATCTTGAGGAAGATATCTATATGGAACAGCCGCTAGGTTTCACATCCAGTGATACTGATCACAAAGGTTTGCAAGCTGCAAAGATCCATATATGGACTTAAGCAAGCATCTCGGAGCTGGAACACTCGATTTCAATGATGTGATCAAAATATTTGGTTTTCATCAAAAATGAAGAGGAACCATGTGTTTTCAAAAGGTCAGTGGGAGTGCTGTTGTCTTCCTCGTATTGTACGTGGATGACATCCTTCTTATTAGGGAATGATATTTCCATGATTGACCATAGTCAAAATATGGTTGTCCAAAGAATTCTCCATGAAAGACCTAGGTGAAGCATCCTTTATTCTAGGAATTAAGGTCTATAGGGATAGATCGAATAGGATGCTAGGACTTTCACAGAAGATGTACATAGAGGAAAGTACTAAAGAGGTTTAGTATGGAAAACTCTAAGAGAGGATTAATACCCTTCAGACATGGTATTCATCTTTCCAAGAAGATGTGCCCCAACACACCTGAGGAAATAGAATGCATGAGCAAGATCCCTTATGCTTCTGCAATAGGGAGCCTCATGTATGCCATGCTATGTACACGACCTGATATAGCCCATGCTGTGAGTGTCACAAGCAGATATCAGTCAAATTCAGATGAAGAACACTGGACTTCTGTGAAATGTATCCTTAAGTACTTAAGAAAAACTAAGGATATGATGTTGGTCTTTGGTAATGGAGAACTCCAAGTCCAGGGATATACAGACTCGAATTTTATGTCCTATATAGATGATCGAAAGTCGACATCTAGAAGTTTGTTTGTGTGTAATGATGGTGTTGTCAGTTGGAAAAGTTTCAAGCAGATAGTGATAGCAGATTCCACCATGAAAGCAGAATACATCGCTGCATCAGAAACTGTGAAGGAGGCATTCTGGTACAAAAAATTCATCGAAGAGATCGGAGTGATGCCATCAGATGCCATTCCTCTGTACTGCGACAACAATGATGCCATAGCCCTTGCTAAGGAGCCGAGGTCTCATCAGAAATTCAAGCACATCGAGCGGCGATATCACCTCATTCGCGATTATCTCGGGAAAGGTTATATCGAGATCAAGAGAGTCAACTCTGAGATAATGCAGGAGACCCACTCACAAAGCCATTGGGCCAGCAGAAGATCGAAATCCACCTTGAGAAGATGGGACTTAGATTTGTAGCCAATTGACTTTAGGTCAAGTGGGAGTTTATTAGATATGTGTGTCCTTGAAGCCAGAATTGACTAATACTTGTAATACACATCTAAGGACAAAATTATAATTTTGACTATAAATAATAAAATGGGTTATTTTCTATCATAATGTGTATTTGAAAGTGTCTGTGATACATCCCTTGAGTTAATGGTAATGATAATTCATATTTTCAAGAGTTGAAAATTTAAGACATGAATAATCATTATTAACTCATAAAATGCTTCCGACCATAGGATCATCACGAGGATGGTGATTGATCCAGGAAGGTTGGTGTATGAATCACTTCTTTTTAGTAGATGAGTCTTGAGTCTACGGTGTGGAGACACCGGAGCGAGAGTATAGGTACTCGTTAGAGAACGAGGGCACTGAGCGTGACCACCTCGAGTAGTCATTAGGAAGTCTACCTTCTCGTCAATGACTGACTCGATGCTGCAGTGGTGTGTCTGGTTCTTTGATCCTGAGGTGCATCGCAGTTCACCTTGAGGGTGTTATAGTTTGACTACACCATAACTCGGTCTCCTAGCCATTCGGAATTCCTGAGGTGTATGTTGGCTATAGCATGTTCATTGTAGGAACTGGATTGCATCATATGATGGAATCTATCTACCTCGGTAGGTATAGAGGAGCAGCCCTATGATGATCATGAGAATCAAGTCCAGAAGCCCATGGCCATGGTAGAGTGAAATAATAGAAAGAGTTTCTATTTAGATTTTCACATCGGACTTGAATCGAATGATTACATTCATATGATGAAAATTAGGGTTTGACGAGATTCACCTTAACCCTAATCTGATCGAAGGCTCAAGATAGAGAAACTTAATCACATAGGTAGCTGCATCCAAAAGGTTCGCATTTTTAGCTCTGATGGATTGCCACCATATGCTGCTAGGTGTTACTGGTAGATTTTGGAAGCAATTAGAATGATCTGGATGATCGATCATACTAGTTGTCTGAATCAAAAAAGTTCTGATTCATCAGAAGGTATTTCGATGATATCGATGATAGAGATCATGACATATTCCATTATCATATGAAATCGAATCTAACTGAATCACACAAATAAGGGTTTGGATCTGGATATCATCAATTGGACTAACCCAGTTCAATTGATTTGAATAAAATTTAATTAGGTTCAAGAAAATCATGCTAGCACACGATGGAGCCTAATGTTCTCCTTCAACAATCATTAAAAGTTATCTCGATTGAGTCAAATATGTTTGGACTCACTTAGGAAACTTTACTTGGTCTGACTAAAGCTTGTTCAGGTCAGAAAAGGATTATCTTAATTTATGAGATAAATTTGAGATAATACCTATCATTTTCCATCATCTGCTAAATCTTATCTTTTGACTTTGGTCAAACGTTGATATTTGACACTTAGACATCTGTCCATGTGTCATGCATCCATAGAAGAGAAGATGGGGCTTTGTCCCCTGCTAAAAAGAAGAAAGAAAGGAGGCGCACGCCTCCCTAAAGTGGATGACATCTGAAGTCCCATACAAATGGGACTCCAGGTTGCTTCATGCTTTCTACTTGGGTGGCACCAAAGACTCTTCTTTGATCAGTCTTGGCACCACCTAAGGAGGTTTGTGAGGGACTCTAATCTAATTGGATCAGATGATGTCATCCTACCAATCAGATTTAGATATGATTGCATAAAGAGCCGTGATTGATTAGGATGATGTGGCACTGCATGGTGTAGCAGGATCTATATAAACCCTGTCTACGCCTAGGATTTAGAGTTTCTGCCCTTTGCCCATGCCACATAGCCCCTCTCCCTCCTTCTTCATGCCATCTTCTACTTCTCTCTCTTCTCTCCACGTCCAAGAGGTTTTGGGCTCCAGTTTGGTGTGATCCAAGCAAGAGAAAGGCGACAGAAAAGAAAGAAGACAGCACTGCTGCAAGAGACAATAGTTGATCTTCAAAAGATATTTTGAAGATCTTCAAGATCAGATCTAGATCTAATTTTTGGAGCACAGATTGAGAAGGAGAAGATCTCCAGATCCTGCCCGAGTGGATACTGGTAGAGGCCAGGCGCTTGCGTGGCTATATCCAGAACCTCAGGCAAATATCAGGATCATCACAGGGTAATAGGATTACCCATAAAAAGGTATAATTAAATTAGATTTAATTTAATTTATTTTATTTTTATTTTATCAGATCGATAAAATCAGATATGAAGAATCTCAGATCTGATTTGGATCTAAGAGAAAATTTTTTGAAATATTTCTTTTGATCAAATCAAGATCTGAATGAACCTGATCCGGAAAATAGGGTTTTTCTTTCAAGTAAGCCATGAACGTGACGAACTTTGAGTCTCAATGATCTAAAGAAGTTCGGACATCTTCAAGATCATCCACAAAGTGACTGATACTAGCTGAGTCAGGGCTTAAATTTGTGTTGCTGATGAGGTCCTCTTGTAATTTGAGCCCATTCAATCGGATGAAATCCACTGGATGATTAGGAGTTCGGCCGGATGGGATCTGTTGGGTGACGAAGGGCTTTACAGTGGTAGGATGGAGGTCATCTGCAGGTGGATAATTGTTCCAGGTTAAGGGTTGAAAGGATGATTGATTCATTGATTTAGGATCACGGCTAGGTTCTTTTGGATTGAAGTTTGGATTTACATAGGCTTGCACACCCAAGGTTCTTGACATAGGGTTCAACCACTTACAGCAAGGTATAGAAGTTCATCTGAGGAGAAGCTTTGCCGGTACAGGACTCCTGATATGAAACCCAGTTGCAATGGTGAGATTTGGCTTGACGGAGATCTGGGTGAAAAGAAGTTCGGTCAGCTTCAAGGTCAGCCGGGTTGGATTACGTAGGGATCGAACACAGTGAAATACTTAGCTAACTGCTTAAGTGACTATCTTCACTATTCAAGTTCGTCTGGATGGGTCCAAGATGCTCTTTGGGTTTTGTAGTTATCTGGAAGGTCTGACCATCAAAACTGAGGATCGTCCGACTTGCACAAGTTGGAGGTCGGCCGTCCCAGAGTGAATTGGAGCTATAACTCATACTAGTTGAGATTCGGTCATGGTCGCCACAGTCAGACGGGATGACCCCAAGGTTGAGCATCTTGCTAAACTTTAGTAAGAGCGGATTTATCACCAATAGTCTCTAATTCTATGTTGCAAGCAACTAGTGTCTTGTGCAAGCAACTGGTATTTTTGTTATCTCTGTTACCAAATAATCTTCTGGTTTGGTGTTCTTCAATACTTATGTTTGGTTTTCCAGGTTTTACGTTCCTACTTTCCACTACTTTGGTTTTCTTCCACACTTCCATGGACAACAGGCAGACTTGCATTTTGGTCTGGTCGATGCTATTTTGGTCTTAACAAAATCTACAAGCAATTGCACTTCTTTCAACAAGGCTTTTACAGGGGAACCAAACTCTATATTTTGTGCCCAGTTATGACTGTCTTCTATGCTGCTTTTGTTCATGGCATTACTAGTTTCTTATTTGCAATGGGTTTACAGGATGTTTTCAACATCATTTGTCTTGAAGAGATATTTTTGAAGTTTCTATCTGACATCTTCTGATTTGCTTTACATCCCCTCTGCTCTCTCAACAGTCAAGATGCTTTGCTCTCTTAACTTCTGGAAATGTTTTTGGATTTTCTTTATGGAAATTCACTGCTGCTATTGTTACCCTGATACTCCCTATGCAAGAAACTATATTTTCAGGTATAGTGTCTCTTTTATATATCATTAGTTTTTTAATCCACTTATATTTTAATTTTTTGCTTTCTTTACTTTTCATACAGCTTCAGTTTTTGCTTACTCAACTGGAAGCTGTTCTATATGTTCAAAATATATAATTCTTGTATCACAAATTCTCTGCTTATAATGCTACTCCATTCCCCACAAAAAAAAAGACATAGGCCCTAATCAACCCAAAGCTGATCATGCCCGGTCGACTTTGAGACGGGGCTATAGGCTTGATTTGAAAGATTTCGAACTGAGTTTGGACTTAAATGTAGAGTCCATGTATTTTTCAGGCTCGAATATATTATTGGCTAGCCCGAGTCCGAATAATATCCAAAATGAAGCCTGCACAGGTTTAGACCCAACCCGTTATACTTCAATAAAAGGGCCCAACCCCTTGGTGGCTCGACCCCACCCTTTTACTATTTTACACTATGTAGATTGATCAGGGTTGGTGGATTTGCTAATTGCTAACCTCCCTGCCCTCGAAATCTTGAAGACTTGACTACTCATATAGCTCGAACGAAGTCTTCCTTCTCCACTGCATAGCTGCAATAGGGTTTCTTCTCTCATTTTTTGCCTCCATGGTCTTTCCATCATCTTCACCTTTGATATCATGTGAAAGATTTTTTTGTTGAATCATGTTGTTACTGGTTGTCTATTGTTGCTCGTTGTTCTCCAGACTTTACCCACTGACTTTGCTCTACGCTATTGATGGCTAAGTTCGGGCCAGTCTAGTTTTAGGCCTAAATGGGAAATTCAGGTTGGCCCAATCTGGTTAAGGTTGGGTAGCTCGTTTCTGAATTTTTTCAAACATTTTCGGGCCTCGGCCCTACTCAAAGCCCAAAAAAAAATCGGCCGGACAGAGGTAGGCCAATGTCCTATACCCAGTTTCCGGGCCTACTTTTGAAGCTCAAAATTGATTTTCATTGTACCAAGATCGGAGGTTCTAGCTAAAGAAGATAAAGGAGTCATATCAGGTTTTGGGAGCCATGTTTCCCTAGACACAATTATAGTAAAGCTTCCTCATTTTGGTGCTGGAAAGAGAGCAATTTTGATAATTTCATGAGTAGGACCTATGCCCAATATTCTTCCATTTCTAATCATCCACAATCCAAGACCGAGGTAACATATTCTCCTGGCAGCGCGCGCTTAATTCGTATTGAAGGCAACTCGCTTGAGTAGAATAATAGACTATGTATGGATGACATCGGAGGCTTCATAGCAATCATCAAGCTGCGCCTTCAAGCTTGCATGACCATATAGCCATATAGTACATTCCAGAATGGAATGGGTAGCTGTATCAGTAGTATGGCCACAAGCTTCACACATGTGGAAAGCATTGATGCCTCTGATCCATGCAATAAGTCCCTCTCCAGTAACCAATTCCAAGCAACCTTCAAACAAAAAATGCCACACACCAGGGTTCAGCTTCATTCTCCAAAACCTACATCCGTCATGGTTGACTTTGTACAAGCTTTGGGTCTGCAACAGCACTATACCACAATATCCCCATCTCAATCTGTCCTGCCGCAAACTGCTGGAGTTTTTTCTTCCTGATAATAGGGTTAGACTAAAGTTAGTTGTGAAATTAATTGATTTGTCAGGCAGAGTTAAAGTTAATGTATTTAATTAGTTGCATCGAGCTCTACTAATCCCGTTGCTGTAGATTTTCGGTTCTAGCTGGAGTTGTTGGAGTAAGGTAAAACTCGATGAAGATGAGGGCGATCAGACCTGCAAAATAAGTCCTTGGCTAGAAGTAGTTCCGACATTCAAGTCAAAAATCTAGAATATATAGAAAAAAGTATGCAAGAGAGTTGCCTACTATTGGAATCCCTTGATTGTCTCTACTTATAGGCCAAGGTTAAAGCCCTAAGAGGAAAAAGTGGTAGGAGATCCTTCCACCTCTATTGAGTATATCCTCAAAATTCTTATCCTAAGTTTTTTGAATTTGGTGGGTGGTGTCACCTCAGGCATATGGCCAGCCACTTCCATTAATGGCCCTAGCTAGGGGCCCTAGGACTTGGAGGTTGATGGGACCTTATCCCATGAATGGCTAGCCACTTTCTTTAATGGCTATGATTTGAGTATCCGGAGTTCGAGAATTGATATGATCTTTTCCGATGTATAGCCAGTGTGAGCTCAGAAGTGGCGCTTTCAAGTCTTGAAAATATAAGAAGAAAGGTCATGGAAAGATGGGAGCAAGCTAGAGAAGAGATCGGCCTAGATAAGTATGGTACAGAAACTTAGTCGGCTCAATCTCAGGCTGGGTCGGTTATGTCTCAGAGAAAATTCAGATAGAAAATAGTATTTTTGAGACTGCTAGCATGGTACACAGCTGGGTTGGCTCAGTTTTTTGAGATTATTGGCATGGTACACAACTGGGTCGGCTCAGTCTCAGATTGAGTCGACGACTGAGTCGACCTAGTCGCAGGTTAGCCGGCTCGGTCTGAAATTAGACCGATTCAGTATCGCAGGATTAGTTTTGTGTATGTGGGTTGTTTGAATTTGGGAAAGTTTTTCTATAAGCTTGAGACTTGACCCTTTTGTAAAGTATTTATACTGAAAATAGATCAAGGATTGTAACATACTAAAATTACACTGAATAAAGCTTTTTTCTCTTAGAAAACTCTTCTTCTCTTTTTTTTTATTTCTTGAATCCATTGATCATGCTTCCACATAAATCTTTAGGAGAAGTTCATTTCTTGTTATTGGCTGATCACTAGTGGCCATGCCGGTCCATGTAAGGAGATCTTATTTCACCAATAATTAGTATTAGAGCGGTGTTGCATGGAAGGAAGGCCCCTAGGGTTTCTACATCCAGGATTTGTTGCACCAAATTTTATCATAAAATCTTCTTATTTTCTTCATGGTTATCTCTAGATTGAGGTGGAGAGTTGTTACATGAAGGAAAGGTGATATAGAAGGTTGGAAGGAGGATCTAAGATCCATAGATCTTTATTGAAGGGTAGTATTGCTGGTGTGTGATTGTAAAAGGATGTTAGGATTTTGTTCTTGACTTCATTGTAGTTATGGGATCAAGTGGACTCAAGATAGATTTTGAGAAGTTTGACGGCAAAGAAAACTTTATCCTATGGTAGCAAAGGGTAAAGGACTTGTTGGTTCAATAGAGGATCTACAAGATCTTAATAAGAGAAAGACCGAAAAAGATCAGTGCTGAGGATTGAAAAGAGTTGGAAGAAATTACTTTTAGTACAATCAGAATATGCTTAGCCAATCAGGTGTTGCTCGAGGTTTGTATAGAGACCACAACAAAGAAGCTCTAGATGAGATTGGAGAACATATACATGGAAAAGAATATGATCAATAAGCTATGGTTGAAGAAACAGCTTTACAGTTTGAGGATGTCCGAAGGCGGAGATTTTATTGTACAAATCCAGAGGTTTAATCAGATCTGTTCTGAGGTGATGAGTTTGGATATGAAGATTAGCGAGGAAGATCAGGCGTTGCTGCTACTATGTTTTCTCCTAGGTTCTTATGATGGTCTCATAACAATTTTAGTTTATGAAAAGGAGACCCTAAACTATGAAGAGATTGTTGGTGTGCTCAGATCAAATGAGCAAAGGAAGAAGATCTGCAAGGAAGATCCTAAGTCTGAGATCTTGGCTGTGAATAAAAGATAGGAAAGATCAATGGAGAAGGCAAAGAAGAAATACAAGGATAGATCAAAGTCTTAGGATTAGAAGAAAATATTGAAGTGTTACAAATATCATCAGCTTGGACACCTGAGGAGATATTATCCCATTTTGAGATCAGAAAAAGGAAAGGCCAGCAAGAGTGATGATATAGCTTCGATGAATAGTGGAGAAGATCTACTAGTGGTATCAGATAGGTCCATAGAGTACGATACTATATGGATGTTGGATTCAGCATGCTCACACCACTATACTTCTCATCGAAAGTGGTTTGCTACTAACCAGAAGACTGATGGTGGAAGTGTCAGCCTTGAAGATGATCACCTATGCAAAGTAGCTGGAATTGGCTCTATCTGGATGAGGATGTATGATGGAATTATTCATACATTATCAAATGTCAGGCATGTATCGAAGCTGAAAAAGAATTTGATCTCTTTGAGCTACTTGGAGGAGCAGGATTATGCTTTTAGTAGCCAGACTGGGAGTGGATGCTTGAAAATTTTTAAGAAAGCTTTGATGGTGATGAGAGGTAGAAGACTGAGTAACAATCTTTACATAATGAAAGGCTCAGTGGTGAATGATAGTATAGAGGTGCTAGCAGTGGCATAGAAGGAGAAGCTCTTATATTAGCTGTGATACTATCGGATGGATCATATGAGTGACGTGGGCTCACAGAACTTAACAGAAGAGGGATGATCCCAGCCCTAAAGAAGGAGGATATTGATTTATATGAGCCGTGTATCTTTGGTAAATAGCATAGGATAAAGTTTGCCAAAATTAAGTACCAAGCTAGCGATTTAGTACACTCGAATGTGTGTGGACTGGCTCCTATATCAGCTAGAGGTGGGGCAAGATACTTTATCATATTTATTGATAATTTTTTAAGAAAGGTGTGGATTTATCTAATAAGAGAAAAGTTAGAGATATTTGCCCAGTTCAGAATCTGGAGAGCTGAGGTAGAGGAGTCAGAAAGACAGGTGAAGTATCTGAGGTCGGATAATAGAGGAGATTATACAAGCCTGGAGTTCAGGAGGTACTGTGAAAAAAATGGTATCAAACATTATTACACGGTGAAGATGACTTCCTAGTAGAATGGCATCCCAGAGAGGATGACCCAAACACTAATCGAGAAGGCAGAAAATTTGAGGCTACAGACATCATTGTTAGGATAAACTATCCTCTCTCGGACCGCCGTGGCTGCTGGTGATTAGCCAAGCAATAAGGAACAATCTCCTAGGATCAACGCGGAAGCAAAATAATGGATTCAAGAGAAACAAGAGAAAGAGAGCACAAGAATTTTTCGGAAGAAAAGAGCTTTATCCAATGAATTCAGCATCATATACAACCTTGACCTATTTCTAGTATTTATACTTTACAAAAGGATCAAGCCTCAAGCTCATAGAAAAACTTTTCAAAATCCAAACATCCCACGTACATAAAATAAACCTGCAAAAACTAAGCCAACCTAGTTTCAGACTTGGTCGACTAACCTGCGACTGGGTCTCAGTCTGAGACTGAGCCAACCTAATTGTGTACCATGCCAACAGTCCGAAAATGCTATTTTTTGTCTGGATTGTTCTTTGAGACATAGCCGATCCAGTCCTGAACTGAGCCAACCTAGTTTCCAACTTAGTCGACTCAGCCTTAGGATGAGTCGGCTCAATTTTTGAATTCTGCTATTCGGATTGATTTCTCTTTCGACTTGCTTCCGTCTTTCAATGACCTATCTTCTCATGTTCTAAGACTTGGGAGCGCCACTTTTGAGCTCACATTCTCCATCTTAGTGCTTCTAAGTTCTTGTGAACTCATCTCTTCTCAGCAAATCCATCCTTGCCACATACATTAGAAAGCTATCTCTGGGGAGTACCTTCATGAGTATGTCAGACTGATTCTTCTTGGTATGGACCTTCATCAGTTTCACTTCATCTTCCTCCATCAGCTCTTTGATCCTGTGATACCTCACGTCTATATACTTTGTGTGCGCATGATAGACTAGATTCTACACTAATAATAGAGCACTCTGACTATCACTGAACAGCGTAACCTTGCTCTGCTCCACCCCCAACTAAACAATCAGCCTCCTAAGCCAAAAGGCTTTCTTTGCAGCCTCTTTTATTCCAATATACTTGGTCTTTATGGTAGACAAGACTGTAATTGATTGAAGGATTGATCTTCAAGACACCGATCTATCATACACATAGAAGAGGTATCCGGTAGTAGACATCCTTGTATCAAGATCTCCTGCATAATTCGCATATATAAACCCTTTCAGAGGACTCGAACCTTCATCTTCAAATCCTCCGGCTATCCATCAAACACCAAACCATAATCCCTTATTCCATGCAGATATCATAATATCCATTTTAATGCTTTTCAGTATTTTTTTTCAAGGTTAACCATGTATCTATTAACTATGCTCACTGCATGTGCTATATTTAGTCTACAGCACATCATAGTGTACATCACACTACCTACAACATTCACATAAGAGACTTTTTTCATGTATTCTCTCTCCTCTTCTGACTGGGGGCTTTGTAGCTTGGAGAGAGATATATGACTCGATAATGGCGTCTCTGCAGGTTTGGCCTTCTCTATCCTAAACCTCTCCAAAACTTTCTGGACATATCTTTCTTGTGACAAATGGAGCACTCCTTTGCACCTATCTCTGCAAATCTCCATTCTAAGAATTTTTTTAGCTGAATCTAGATTCTTCATCTCAAACTCAGATGATAATGCTCTTTTCAGCCTTTTCACAGCTTTCATGCTTCTACTGACTATAAGCATATCATCTATATACAGTAGTAGATACAGAGCATTCTCCTCATCTACATCCTTGATGTAGATACAGCAATTATGTTCATATCTACTAAAACCCAGGCTTAAAAACAAACTATCAAATCTTTGATACCACTGACGAGAGGACTGTTTCAAGCCATGCAAAGCCTTTTGAGTAAATATACCTTTTCTTTCTATCCAGTCTTCATGAAATCATCTGGCTGCTTCATGTAGATCCTTTCCTCCAATGTGCCATGAAGGAAAGCCATCTTCACATCCATCTATTCCAACTCCATATTATACTGTGCCATCAGTGACAGTAAAATCTGAATAGATGTATGACGCACTACAGGAGAGAAAATTTTTGTATAGTCAATCACTTCTCTTTGTGAGTATCCCTTTGCTATCAGTCTAGCTTTGAATCTGACTCCATCTTATTCTGAAGGTACCTCTTTCTTTGGGAACACCCACTTTGAGCTAATAGGTCGAGCACCTTCTGAAAGATTCACCAGCTGCTATGTCTGATTTGTTTCAAACAATTCCATCTTCTTTATCATGGCCTGCATCTATGAATCATGATCCTTACTCTCCATAACCTCTGCATAATTTTCTGGATCTCCATTAGCAGTGATGAGTGCATAGAAAATAACCTCATCAATGCCATATTTAACTGGTCTCCTGATAGTATGCTGGGGTTTGTGCAAAGTCACTTCCACTGGCACATCTCTATCTGATGTCTGTGGCTGATCCTACACATCCATCTAAACTGTTGGCACTTCATGTCGGTCTTCCATCTGAGTATCTTTTCTTCTATCCAGCTTCACCTTAATAGGAACACTCCTATACGTGGACTCGAACTACATGTCATCTATCTCAGACTAGCCATTGCTATTCACCTTTGTCTCTCTAGTTCCATCTATCCTAAACCTCCTCAAGATGCTCTTCTCATCAAAGATAACGTTCCTACTGATCACCGATTTCTATGCTTGAGAGTCCCACAGCAGATACCCCTTGACTCTTTATGGATACCCTATGAATGTCATCTTTTGAGATTTCGGATTCAATTTGCTCCATTCGGTTGCCTCTACATGTGCATAGGTCGGACAACCGAAGATCTTCAGGTAGCCACGCTCCATCTTCTTTCCACTCCAGACCTCCTCTGGAATGCGTCGTTCAGCTTACGATGTGGGAACCTATTCACAAGAAAATAAGAAAAGTTAAGACATTATCCCAAAAAGATTTTGGAAGTGATGTCTACAGCCTTAAACTTCGTACCTTCTCGATCAATGTATGGTTCATTCTCTCCACGATATCATTCTACTGGAGAGTTATCTTCACCGTGTAATGGCATTTGATGCCATTTTTCTCACAGTACCTCCTAAACTTCAGGCTAGTATACTCTCCTCGATTGTCCGACCTCAGACACTTCACCTGTCTTTCCAACTCCTTCTCTACTTTAGCTCTTTAGGCTCTGAACTAGGCAAACATCTTTGATTTTTCTCTAATCAGATAAACCCATACCTTTCTTGAAAAATCATCAATGAAAGTGATAAAATACCTTACCCCACCTTTAGCTGATATAGGAGCTGGTCTCCACACATCCGAGTGCACTAAATCCAACACTCCTTCACTATGCTTGGTACTTCTGGCAAACTTTATCCTATGCTATTTGCCAAAGATACATGGCTCACATAAATCTATGCCCTCCTTCTTCAGGACTGGGATCATACCTCTTCTGCTAAGTTCAGTGAGCCCACGGTCACTCATATAACCCATTCGATGGTGTCACAGTCGATATAAAATTTGCTCCTCCTATGTCGCTGCTAGCACCTCTACACTATCATTCACCACTGAGCCTTCCATTCTATAAAGATTGTTGCTCAGTCTTTCATCTCTCATCACCATCAAAGTTTTTTTGAAAATTTTCAAACATCCACTCCCAGCCTGGCTACTAAAAGCATAATCCTGCTCCTCCAAGTAGCCCAAAGAAATTAAATTCATTTTCAACTCCGATACATGTCTGATATTTGATAATGTATGAATAATTCTATCGTATATCCTTAGCTTGATAGAGCTAACTTCAGCTACTTTGCATAGGTGATCATCTCCAAGACTGACACTTCCACCATCGGCCTTCTGGTAGGTAGCAAACTACTTTCGATGAGAAGTATAGTGGTGCGAGCATGCTGAATCTAATATTCACATAGTATCATACTCTGTGGATCCATCTGATATAACTAACTGATCTTCTCCACTATTCATAGAAACTGTATCATCTTTCTTACTGGCCTTTTCTTTTTTTAATCTTAAAAGGGGACAATCTCTTCTCAAGTATCCAGGCTGATGACATTTATAACATTTTAATATCTTTTTCTGATCCCGAGACTACGACCTGCTCTTGGATTTTCCTCTTATCTTCTCCTTTGATCTTTTCTGTCTTTCATTCACAGCCAAGATCTCAGACTTAGGGTCTTCCTTGTAGATCTTCTTTCTTTACTCATTTGATCTGAGCACACCAACAACCTCTTCATAGTTTAGGATCTTCTTCTCATAAACTAAAGTTGTTATAAGACCATCATACGAACCTAGGAGAGAACATAATAGCAGCAACGCTCGATCCTCCTCATCGTTCTTCACATCCAAACTCATCAACTCAGGACACACCTGATTGAACCTTTGGATATGTGCAACAAGATCTCCGCCTTCGAATATTCTCAGACTATACAGCTGTTTCTTCTACCACAGCTTGTTCATCATATTCTTCTCCATGTATGTGTTCTTCAATCTCGTCCAGAGCTCCTTTGTCATAGTTTCTATGCAAACCTCGAGCAAAATCTAATTGGCCAAGCACATTCGGATTGTGCTAAAAGCAATTTTCTCCAACTCTTCCCAATTCTCAGCACTAATCTTTTTCGATCTTTCTCTTGTCAAGACCTTATAGATCCTCTGCTGAACCAACAAGTCCTTTACCTTTTGCTGCCATAGGATAAAGTTTTTCTTGCCATCGAACTTCTCAAAATTCAGCTTGAATCCACTCGATCCCATGACTTCAAATAAGTCAAAAATAGATCCCTAACACCCTTCTTTGATTATACACCAATAACACTACCCTGCAAAGAAGATCTAAACATCCTAGATCCTCTTTTCAACCATTTGTATCACCGTCCCTCCATGTAACCAATCTCCACCTTAATCTAGAGACAAACAATGAAGAAATAAGATGATTTTAGGTAAAACCTAGTGCAACAGATCCTGGATGTAGTAAGCCCAGGTGTCTTCCTTTCTTCCATGCAACACCGCTCTAATACCAATTTTTGGGATAAACTATCCTCTCTCGGATCAACGTGGCTGCTGGTGATTATCCAAGAAATAAGAAACAATCTCCTAGGATCAACACAGAAGCAAAATAATGGATTCAAGAGAAATGAGAGAAAGAGAGCATAAGAGTTTTTCAAAAGAAAAAAGCATTATTTAATGAATTCAGCATCATATACAATCTTGACCTATTTTTAGTATTTATACTTTACAAAAGGGTCAAGCCCAAGCTCATAAAAAACTTTTCAAAATCCAAACATCTCATGTACATAAAATAAATCCACAAAAATTGAGCCAACCTAGTTTTAGATTGGGCTAGCTAACCTACGACTAGGTCAGCTCAGTCTGAGACTGAGCCGACTCAGTTATGTACCTTGCCAACAGCTTGATAATGCTATTTTCTATCTGAATTTTTCTCTGAAATATAGCCAACCTAGTCCTGGACTGAGCCGGCCCAGTTTTCAACTTAGCCGGCTCAGTCTCAGGGTGAGTCAGCTCAATTTCTGAACTTTGCTATCCGAACTAATTTTTCTTTTGACTTACTTTCATCTTTTTATGATCTATCTTCTCATATTTTCAAGACTTGAGAGTGCTACTTTTGAGCTCACAATCATTTCCAAAATTCTTTTCGGATGATGCCATAACTTTTTCTTATTTTCTTGTTAATAGGTTCCCTCATCGCAAGATGGATGGATGCATTCCAAAGGAGGTTTAAAGTAGAAAGAAGATGGAACTTGGCCACCTGAAGGTATTTGGTTGCCTAGTCTATGCATATGTGGAGGTAGCCGAGAGGAGCTAATTAGACCCAAAATCTCGAAGGATGTTTTTTATTGGGTATCCGCAAGGAGTCAAAGGATATCTATTATAGAATCCTAAAGTACAAATGTTAGTAATCAGTAGGAATATTATCTTTGATGAGAAGAGCATCTTGAAGAGGTCTGAAAATATAGTTGAAACTGAAAAAATCATGGTGAATAGTGGTGGTCAGTCAAAGACAGATGACATGTAGTCTGCATCTACTTATAGGAGTGTTCTTATTGAGATGGAGTTGGGTAGTAGAATAGATACTCAGATGGAAGACTAACATGGAGAGTCAACTATTTAGGTGGAGGTACAGGATCAGCCACAGACTTTAGGCAGGAGTGATGTGCCAGTGAAAGTGGCTTTGCACAAGCCCCAGCGTACCATCAGAAGATCGATCAGGTATGACATTGATGAGATTATCTCCTATGCACTCATCACTACTAATGGAGATCAAGAGAACTATGCAGAAGCTATGTAGAGTGAGGATCATGATTCATGAATGCAGGCCATGATGGAGGAGATAGAATTATTTGAAAAGAATCAGACATGGCAGCTGGTGGATCTTCTAGAAGGTGCTCGATTTATTGGCTCAAAATGGATGTTCACAAAGAAGGAGACACCTTTAGAATAAGATGGAGTTAGATTTAAAGCAAGGTTGGTAGTAAAGAGATACTCACAAAGAAAAGAAATTGATTATACAGAAGTTTTCTCTCCTATAGTGCATCATACATCTATTTGGATTTTGCTGTTACTGGTGGCACAGCATAACATAGAATTGGAACAGATGGACGTGAAGATGACCTTCCTTCATAAGACTTTGGAGGAAAGGATCTACATGAAGCAGTCGGATGGTTTCATGAAGATTGGATAGGAGGAGAAGGTGTGTTTACTCAAGAGGTCGCTGTATGACCTAAAATAATTCCTTCGTCAGTGGTATTATAGATTTGATAGCTTTATTTTGAGTCTAGAATTTATAAGATGTGAACATGACTGCTGTCTATTTCAAGGATGTAGATGAAAATGATGCCCTATACCTACTTCTGTATGTAGATGATATGCTCATAGCCGATAGAAGCATGAAAGCTATGAAAAGGCTGAAAAAGGTATTATCATCTGAGTTTGAGATGAAGGATCTAGGTCCAGCACAAAAATTTTTTGGAATGGAGATTTGTAGAGATAGGTGCAACGAAGTACTCCATTTATGATAAGGAGGATATGTCTAAAAGGTTTTGACGAGGTTTGGGATGGAGAAGGCCAAACCTGCAGAGACATCATTGTTGAGCCACATATCTCTCTCCAAGTATCAAAGCCTCTAGTCAAAAAAGGAGAGAGAGTACATGGATAGAGTCTCTTATACGAATACTATTGGCGGTGTGATGTATACTATGGTGTGTTGTAAACTAGATATAGCGTATGTAGTAAACATGGTTAGTAGATACATGGCTAACCCTGGAAAGAAATAGTGGAAAGCATTGAAATGAATATTGAGATATCTGAATGAAATAAGGGATTATGGTTTGGTATTTGGTGGGTAACCTGGAGGATTTGAAGATAGAGGTTTCGATCCTCTTAATGGATTCGTAGATGCAAATTATATTGATGATCTTGATACAAGAAGGTCTACTATTGGATATCTCTTCTGCATATATGGTGGATCGGTATCTTGGAGATCAATCCTTCAGTCAATCATGATCTTATCTATCATAGAGGCCGAGTATATTGGAATAATAGAGGCTACAAAAAAAGTTCTTTGGCTTAGGAAGCTGATTGTTGAGTTGGGGATGGAGCAGAGCAAGGTTACATTGTACAGTGACAAACAGAGTGCTCTGCTGTTGGCATAGAACCCAGTCCATTATGCATGCACAAAGCATATAGATGTGAGGTACCATAGGATCAAAAAGCTAGTAGAAGAAGATGAAGTAAAATTGATGAAGGTCCATACAAAAAAAAATCAGTCTGATGTGCTCACAAAGGTACTCTCCAGAGATAGCTTTCAGATGTGTATGGCATGGATGGATCTATTAAGAAGAGATGAGTTCACAAGGACTTGAAAGTACCAAGGTGGAGAATATGAGCTCGAAAATGGCACTTCCAAGTCTTGAAAATATGAGAAGAAAAATCATGAAAAGACGGGAGCAAGTCAGAGAAGAGATCAGCCTGGACAAGTATGGTACAAGAACTTAGCCGGCTCACTTTGAGACTGGGTTGGCTAAGTTGGAAACTGGGCTGGCTCAGTCTCAGATTGGGTTGGTTATGTTTTAAAAAAAATTCAGATAGAAAGTAGTATTTTCAGGATTGCTGGCACGGTAAATAACTGGATCAGCTCAGGCTGAGACTGAGCCAACCCAATATAGATTAGCTGGCTCAGTCTGAAACTAGGTCGGCTTAGTATTGTGGGATTAGTTTTGTATACGTGGGTTGTTCGGATTTATAAAAGTTTTTTTATGAGCTTGGGACTTGATCCTTTTGTAAAGTATTTATACTGAAACTAGGTCAAGGATTATAACATGCTGAAATTATACTAAATAATGCTCTTTTCTCCTGAAAAACTCTTCTTCTCTTTTTTTCTATTCCTTGAATCCATTGATTGTGCTTCCATGTAAATCTCTAGGAGAAGTTTATTTCTTGTTATCGACTGATCACCAGTAGCCATGCCGGTCCGTGTGAGGAGATCTTATTTTCCCAACAGCTAGCCACTTTTCTTAATGGCTATGATTTGAGTACCTAGGATTCAAAGATTTATGTAACTTTATCCCACACATGGCCAAACGCTTTCTTTAATGGCTTATTTTGAAAGGACCGTGTGGAAGTTTTCTGCACCTTTCCATACATGGCGATCGAAGTAGGGAGCAGAGAGGGTATGGCTTGATGGCCCACCATATATACTACTAGAGGCAAGAACTTGCGATGGATGCCTAGGTTGGAGCCGACATGGGGATCAAAACTGAAAAATCTGGATTAGTGTCCTATGTCCAAGGATTGTTCTAATGATGTAAGCAATAGTTGCTATGTAGATTGGCCATCTGACATACATGGGGGTGGGTGTCGACCACCGATGTTGGGGTCGGCATCGGTAGCCAAAGTGCGGGTCAACAACATATGCATGGAAACTTGGCGATCAAGTCGGAAACTTGTGCATACGTCGATGGTTGATGTGTGGGTCAGTGACCGATGTATGGGTCGGGTTGGCTGTGACTAGAGCCCATCTGTATCTTTGGATCGAATGCTAGAGTTTTACCCATAACACATGTCCCCTACTCCCTAGTCTGGGCTAGGACCATGCATAGGGAGTACGAATTACATAGTGCCCACTGAAGACATGTGTTATGCTTCCATTGGGCTAGATCGTGATCTACAGCTTTTGAACCATCGAATTAGGGATTTGGTAAGATCCATGAAGAGGCATTAGATGAAAGGTCATCAAGCATTGGTTATTAAAAGATTTGACTGGATTTGAGGCGTCATGTGCACCTTTAGACATGTGCCCATAAATATGCCTCCTAGAGGAATCATTTCAACTAATTCAGCTTTGCCACATAGCGACCATCGGTAGTTTTAGTTGGATTGATGCTGGATTAGGGGTTGTCCATGGTCTTTATAAATAGAGATATGCCCTTTAGCCTTTTCCTTTCCTTACCATCTTCCCTGAGTCTTCTTCCTCCTTGTCGCAGTCAAACCCCTCCATTACAAGTTCAAAGCTCCCTTAGTAGTTCTCAGACCATCTTCTTGGAGATCTTTTCTTGGTGTATAGGTTGGTCTCTCAGAGTTCTTCCCCGGTCATTACTTTCTTAGCTCCTCACTATGTCCGTCCGTCCTCTTTTCTTCATCTTCGTGTTTCTTTCCTTCACCTTCTCCTTTAGGTTTAGCATTGTCCATTAGCCTTAAGATGGGTAGACCAGGGAAACAAATAGTAGTGAGGGAATCTTCCAACTCTCCATCGGAAGGTGACCTTAGGGATTTCGAGGAGAGCTTCATGCCTAGTAAATTTTGCTCCATAATGGACTTAGATGATCTTTGTATGCTCAGGGCCCAATTTGGCATCTCGTGTGAATTTGATTTAGAGCTTTCAGATCCAACTAGTGGAATGTGCAACCTGCTTCTTGGTCAGCTCACTCTATATGAGGAGTCACTCTGGGTTGGTCTTAGGCTCTCCCTCCCTACCTTTGTTGTTGAGCTTTTTCTCCTTTTCGGTATGGCCTTGGTTTTGATGGTCTTGAACTCATTGCATTTTCTTATTGGATTTTTGGCAGCCTACTTTCTAGTGGAGGTCAAGCCTCCATCAACCTGTTCTAATCCTTTTTTACTTTCAAAAAACATCCTTATTTTGATGACTGATGGTACCTTTTCCTCTAGAAGAATTTTCATGCCTTGATCCAAGGCACCCCTTCGTTCATTCATGACTAGAAGAGATACTTCTTTTATGTCTCTTGTTTAGCAATTAGGGATTGGGGGTTTGCTAGCTAGGGTCGACCTAGGGAGTCTGACCTTTAAGCTCCTGAGTTTGGGGATATAGACAGACAATGCTTTAATACACTATATGAATACAAAATTCTGAATTTATCAGAGTTACTGTCAGAGCAGACTCTCTTTAAGTCAGCCTCAATCAGCTGATCCTTAAGGTAAGGATCGAACTGGCTGATTTGTTCATCTTCCTTCACCTTTTTTCTTTTTTTCAACTTGTCTTGGTGTGATGCAGAAATGAGGTTGGAGGAGATTGAGGCGGTGAAGAAGCTGGGCCTAAAGAAGAGGAAGGCTTTAGGTTCAGCTTCTGGTGTGGTTGGTGCGGCTGCATAGTCGAAGAAGCCATGCCAAATTCCAACCACCCAGGTGAAGCAATCTATTAAGGGCACTCCTTCATCTGCCAAAGTGGTCCAAGCTTCTCTTGTGTAGGTCGGGCACTGGAAGTCCATTCACTGCCTCCAACCTTGGTACAAGATTGGGTGCTGGTAGTTCACTCGCTGGCTCCGAGATGGGACCCTGCCCCCTAAGTCCTAGCTCTAGTAATCCAAGCTGAGAGGGTCGACTCAGAACTAGCTCCTGCACCCAGCTAGGGGCCAAAGGCCATTTCAATTATGCCTTCGAGTTCCACCCTATGAGACCACAAGGTGGCCCATGAGCTGCTCTATAGTATTCCCCTCCTAGAGAACATTAATTAGTTGGAAAAGCCAGGGGGTGAATGCCCAACAAAGAGATGTGATTAATTCATACATTTAGGTGAGTGTCTTGACTTCCTCCTCATTTTGTATCTTCGGTGGTTGACTTGATCATTTTTGTAGTTCGGTCACTATCTTGCCTTGTTCACCAACTTGGCAAAGGAGGCTAGGTCGGAGGTCTTGGATGTCTGCAAGGAGTCCGAGGCCTTCCACACGAGGGCCAATGAGGTTGAAGTCAAAGTTAAGTGCCTTAAGGAGGCATTGGAGAAAACAAAAGCCGCACGGGCAGTGGCTGAAGTGGTAAAGATGGCAACCAAGATGGTAAAGGTGACGGTCGAGATAGCAAGGATGGTGGTTGAGGCAGTGGATGAAGGCCGAATCCATGCAAAAGAAGGTCGAATCCGCATAAAAGAAGGTTGAGGGGGCACTAAGGAAGGCCGAGATGGAGCTTCTAGTGGAGAAAAAGAGGCACCAGAAAGCTGATGGGAAGCTCACCAACATCGATCCGCTAGCAATCGAGGCATTCCAGTCCACTCCATAGTTCACCCAGGAGAAGGTGAATTTCTTTAAAGAAGCCTTTAACTTGGGTTAGGATGTGTTTCGAGAGAGGATAGTCGCCCACGTTCCCAATCTTGATCTCTTTTTTCTGCATGAGGACGAGGAGGATCAGCAACCTGCTAAATTTGCTATCGAAGAGCAGCCTCAGCCAGAGTCTACAATCGTCGAGGTAGCCCAAATTTACTCAAGACTAGTGATCACTGAGGAAGCCTAGCCCCAGTTGAAGCTAGCGGCTATGGAGGAGACTTCTGCTTTGGGTTCTCCCTAAACTGAGGTGGCCAATGTCTCCCCTCTGGCTTTGGCTTTGTAATCATTTTCTTCCTTTTTCATGTTTCATGTAACAATGAGCCTTCCAATTCAATAATAGTATCTTTTACCTTCAAAGCTTTTCTTCTAATTTTTATCATGTGTTCTGCCATCTCTCTCCATAGACTAATCAATGCAAGCATTGTGGTTGCACAGTTGTCTATGCTGAACCTCTTCCGCAAGTCAGGGCTTTGCCTATCAGGGCTTGCATCGAAGCCTTTGAGAAGAAGGTCTGTACAGCCAAGAGGATGGCGTCTAAGACTAGTCAATGGGCTTCAAAGAGGAAAAAAGAGTGCACCGAGGCCTTCGTTGAAATAAAGCATCTCCAAGAAAATATCAGGCAAATGAATAAGTTATACTTTCTAAAGAAGAAGCACCTAATTGAAGCTTGTTCAAAGAATCATCCGACTCTGCAATGAACTTCGTGTGGCACAAGAGAGGATCACCTTCTTGGAACATTTTGAAGATTCGGGTAAGACAGCCAAAGAGGTGAGGTGGGTACCACTGAGAAGGTAGTTCGGCTTCGTAATAGCTTTCTGACAGAGGGAGAGAAGAATGCTTCTTTGGAACATTTGATCAACCATTGGTGTTCAATGGCGATGAAGCTTTAGTTAGAACTTGCAGAGAGCAAGGTAACAGTTAATTTTGCCAAGGATAAGATCAAGCAAATGGAGGCAAAGTTTGCTGTGAGCCAGGTCAAGCACATCCATAGGCTGCTAAAGTCAGTTTTGATGGCGTATGACATTGGCTTTACAAAGTGCAGGTCTCTAGCTAACCAATTGTTTCCAATGATTGATGTCGACCTCCTCGAGATGGCACCTCCTGATGACTTGGAGCTCCCTAAGGTCATTATCAGCATGGTAGACGGGACAATGAGGGGCCTTCTCAAGTGAGTGATGATGCTTCTGAAGCTCCCATCTAGTTGTAAATCTACTTTTTGTGCTATTGATCTAGCTTGTAAATTGCATTTTGTCAACCCGTAATCATCATAATCAGTTGCCCTGACTTTTGAAGTTAATAAAAAATTACTTTTACTCTTATATGCTATCTTCATCTTTCGTTCTTTTAGCCGAACTTCTTATTTTCCTTTTGCACTTGTTGACTGATCTCATCACTCCGTGTCGGCAAGATAATAGTTGTGAATGCTTTAGTATAAGTTTTTGCTCGTCAAGTAGTTTCTCCTTTAGGTTGGATATGATCTTGAGGTCTGAGGGGCTCTTATTGTGTTAAAGGTTCCTAAGGTTTAGCTTACCCCTTTTGTTGTCAAGGTTGTAAGGCATCCATGAAGCTATCCGATGGCAGTCACTTCAAAGAGGTATTGTGGTTATGTCTGCCTTGGTGATGGAGTGCCTTTTGATGTTGTCATCATGGCTATATTTGCCGAGATAACGAAGTGCCTGATAGTCATCGTGGCTATGTTCCTTGAAGCATCCAATGGTCATTATGGCTACATTTGTTGAGGTGATGAAGTGCTCGGAAGTCATTGTGGCTATATTCATTGAGGTGATGAAGTGCCTAAAAGTCATCATGCTACATTCGTCAAAGTGACAAAGTGCCTGAAAGTTATTGTGGCTATGTTTGCCAAGATGATGAAGTGCCCGTAAGTCATCATGGTTACATTTGTCAAGATGACGAAGTGCCTGAAAGTCATTGTGGCTACATTCATTGAGATGACGAAGTGCTCGGAAGTTATTATGGCTACATTCATCAAGGTGACAAAGTGCCCATAATTCATCATGGCGACGCTTGTTAAGGTGATGAAGTCCTCGAAAGTCATCATGGCTACATTCATTAAGGTGATGAAGTGCTCGAAAGTCATCATGGCTACATTTGTTGAGGTGACAAAATGCCTGCAAGTCATCATGGCTGCATTCATTAAGGTGATCAAGTGCTCGAAAGTCATCATAGCTTTGTTTGCTGAGGTGATGAAGTGCCCAAAAGTCATCGTGGCTACATTTGTCAAGTTGACAAAGTGCCCGAAAGTCATCATGTCTATATTCATTAAGGTGATGAAGTATCCGAAAATCATCGTGGCTACATTTATCAAGATGACAAAGTGCCCGAAAGTCATTATGGTTGTATTCATCGAAGTGGCAGAGTGCCCCATGGTCATTAAGGCTACATTTATCGAGGTGACGAAGCACCTGAAAGCCATCATGGCTATGTTCATCAAGGTGCTGAAGTATTTGGTAATCATCATGGCTACGTTCGTCGAGGTGATGAAGTGCCTAAAAGTCATAGTGGCAACATTCATCGAGATGATGAAGTGTCCAGAAGTCATCATGGCTACTTCATTAAGGTGCCAAAGTGCCCGATAGTCATTGTCTCTCTAGATGACTTGATAGGGGTCCTTGTATATCTACAAGACCTATGGGTAAAGAAAAGAAAGGTTTCACTGAGAGAGCTTCTTTATATTTATTGGTAGCACATCTGTAGGTTGCTCGAATTCCAAGACTGTTGTAGTGGGATCCCATCTAGCTACTTCAGATGGTAGGTTCTGGGTTTGACGACCTCATCAACTTGATAAGGTTCTTTCCAATTTGGATACAACTTTCTCTATTTATCAGGTTGTGATCCTTCAGGTTGGCAAAGGACCAGAACACCAACCTTAAATTCTTTACCTCGGACATGGAAGTTGTAGTTGTTAGGTTTTGGTGCCTCTAATTTGACCCACAATAGCAAAATCCATAGCAAAGGAGAATCCACAGTAGCGAGCCCACGACGAAGTAGCCCAGGACATGTGGGTGTGGCCCGCAAGTGCGCACGGCCTATAGGCACATGCGACCGAGCATGCAAGGGTGTGGCCTAGCGCGCATGGGTACGCCCCAAGCACGCACCCAGCACGATCCACCATGCAATGCAGGAGTGGAGCATGCAGACCAGGTGGGGTCCATGTGCCTAGTGACCCCTTTCACATGGTCCATGCCTTGGTGGTTCACGACCATTCCACGTGGTGCATAGGAGTGGTTTGGCGGGTGGGTGACATGGCACACGGTGGATGGCCCGATTCATGCAGGGGCTAGCCTATAATGGTCTACGCATGGTTTATCATGCAGAGTGCATGATCGGATGGCTATGGAAGCTTGCGGTCTTAATCGAACGATCAGGGGAATTTGTTTGGATCCTATTAGAAGACCTAAACTTACTAAGATACATTTTTAGTGCTTTAAAAGGGCCTGACAACCTATGGAGCTATGGCAAAGTAGATAAAGCTTACTAAAATGTTGGCTAGTAGCAGCAAAGCCTCAGGGGAGTACTTAGGGAGCACTTAGACAGCGGCCAAAACTGAGAGATCTCCTTGAAAGAGATGAGAGCATTATTGGGAGAGCTTTATGCTTCTTGTTGAAAGAGAAGAATTGATGTATGAGAGTTGAGAGAGTGCGATCTTCTCTTATAATTTTTTCTTTTCTCATAGTGAAGCTTGCATGCCCCATGGAGCTGAGCCTTGGGTTGATCTATGTATTTGATTTTGTCTTTCTTATATCTCTTCTTTCTTTTTATTATAGTATTGATATCATCATTAAAGTTACAATCTTGGATGGGGATCTATATTCTATACTTGTGAGGAATCCTTTCAATAAGTGATATCAGAGCAAGTGGTATCACAATAATTCATATCAGAGCTAGATTATTAGAGCTCTAGATTTTTTGGACTGCGACGGTGTTGATCGAGATTGAAGAAGATGGAGAAGATAGACTCAATCAAGATAGAGATCAATCAGTATAATGAAAAGAGCAATTTTTTTCTATAGCAAGCAAGGGTGAAGGATGTGCTCATTCAATAAGGGTTGATTGATGCTCTCTTGTATGAGGAGAAGCCGACTATCATGAAGATGAAGGATTGAAGATGGCTCCAGATGCAAGCGGTGAGTACGATCCGCTTATACTTAGTAGATAATGTGGTGATCTATACGCTTAGCGATACTTTTTCAATAGTGATGTAGTTAAAGCTCAAGAAGATGTACATGACGAAGTCACTCACCAACGCTCTCTTTCTTTGGAAGTAGTTCTACTAGCTGTAGATGAGTGAGAGGCAGAGCGTGCAGGTGCATCTCAGCAACTTGTAGAAGATCCTCATCGATCTTCTCAGCATTGGTGAAAATGTTGAGGAGAAGACTAGGACGTTAGTCTTACTTTCGTCACTTTTTTCTTCTTTTGAGTCTTTGGTGATTGCTCTTATGGAAAAGAGCATCATCAAGATAGATAAGGTTACTTCTATATTTCTCCAAAACAAGGTTCTCAGGCGAAAGAACCAAGCCTGAAGTTTAGGTGGCAACTCGACTTTAGTGGTGATTGAAGGTGGTGGTGGTAGAGGTCGAAGAGGCAAAGGATCACAATGTGGGTGGTCCAAGTCCAAATTGAGAAACTTCAGCAAGATTAGATGCTATCGGTGTGATAAATTAGGGCATCGAGTCAGAAATTATCCATAACATAAAGATTGGATAAAGGCTACTGCGGTGGCGGTCCAAGGTAGCAACATTGGTGCAACTGATAATATGCTTACGGTCTCAGATAAGATATCTACTTCTTTCTAGCAGTAGATTTTAGATTTAGTATGTTCGCATCATATTTGTTGCAGAGATGAGCTGTTTGATTTTCTAGAGAGCAGTGAGGATATTGTTCATTTGTTAGATGGATTGAGTTGTATGATCAAGGGCATTGGGATTGTCAGCTTATAGACACATGATGGAGTAATGAGAAAATTGGATGAGATCCAATACATATCCAGTTTCATGAGAAATCTGATTTTACTGAACAGACTGGATTCAAGAAGCTACAAATGGAGAGTTGATGATGGAATCTTGAAGGTTATGCATGGCAATAGAGGTGTTATGAATAAAAGAAAGTATGGAAGATACTACCTCTTGATAGGAAGCTTAGTATGAAGTAGAGCTTCAGGTGCCAGTGGGATCTCAGTACAAGGTGGAGCTCCAAACGTAGGTGGATTAAGCATGAGATGGGAGACTGTTGCCCAGCAAGACAACCCAAGAGGGAGGGGGGGTGAATTGGATTTTTCAAAATTTAAATAAGTAGTGTGGTATTTTCAAAAACTAGTGAAGTGATGGAGTATGTTTTAGTTCTATGTAACTAAGTATGTAGAAATGCAGAAATATAAATGCAATGGAATGAAGAAAACAAAGCAATCACAAACATAAGAAAATTTATAGTGGTTCGGTGCCCCTTGCACCTATGTCCACTTTCCAAGATCCATTTGGAAATTTTACTATAATCTCTCTAAGATTACAACTGAATAGTTTTTCAAAGCTCGCTATCCAAAATCTAGTTGATTTTACACCGGCTCACCAACCACAACCAATTTCTAAGCCAACCTTTGACTTACAATTCAATTCCTAGGCTTGGATGGGCCTTTCCTTTAGCTTCAAAATCCTATTGAAGCTAAGTTACAAAAAGAAGAAAAGTTGAATAATAAAAATGAACAAAAAGCTTCTTTGATGAGTAAGTAGATCGATGAACTTTTGAAATCTTGTTTGTTGAAGACTTTTGAGCTTGTCTTGTTGCTAAGTGGAATCTTTTGATTTGATGTTTATTGAAGATGGGACTAGAATGCTCTCTTTTTAATGCTTTTGAACTCTTTCTCTTAATTTTTTGATTTCTCTTAATGATGGAATGGTCATCTCACTTCCTCAGGTATTTTGTAGCTTATTCTCCATGTTTGGTAGGCTGAAGAAGGCCATTTGACCATTAGAGAAGTGAAAATAGTCGTTTGAACTATTTCTGCGTAGTTTTGAGCATTCTGTAGAAACTAGCTGTTGAGGCTCGAGTCGAATTTTGAGTTGACTCAAGTCTCAGCTTGAGATCTTTTGCTCTACTCATTTCTCTACTGGAGACTTTTTACTTTGCTCGTTCTTCTACTCGAGAGTTCTGACATGAAAATCAAACTCTCTATATTTTACTGAGACCTTAGCTCGTGGACCTCGAGTCGACTCGAGCCTCCTCTCGAGACCGTTTCAACTTTTATTTTGAAAATCATGTCCTCTATATTTTTTCTATGATTTCGACTTGTGAACCTTGAGTCGACTTGAGCCTCCGCTCAAGACCATTTTAATTTTTATTTCAAAAATTATGTCTTCTGTATTTTTCCTACGACTTCGACTCGTGAACCTCAAGTCGACTCAAGCCTCCACTCGAGTCCATTTCAATTTTTGTTCCAAAAATCATATCCTCTATATTTTTCCTATGACTTTGACTTGTGGACCTCAAGTCAACTCGAGCCTCTGCTCGAGACCATCCAAACTTCATCCTAAAAATTCTGTTCTCTATATTTTTCTATAACTTCAGCTTGAAAACCTCGAGTTGACTCAAGCCTCCGCTCGAGACCATGCTATCTGAAACTTCTACGTGCTAGTTTTGTATTAGCTTGAGTTGAATAACGAGCTAAATAAGAAGTTGATTTAAGAACTTTTTATACTGAAAAATTATAACTTGCCCAAATATTTTTTTCTTCAATTTTAGTTTTGAGATGTCTCTTTTAAGCCTTGCTTTAGGTGTTATTCATGCCTCAAAAGCCTTCAATATTTTCTCAATGATCCTTAAACATACTTTTTAGAGATTTTTCATTTGATACTTTATAATTCATCCTGAAACATGATCTTAACTAATTCATTAGTCAAAACAATATACTTAAATATTTTGTTCATCATCAAAATCAATCCTTAGAATTAACAATCTCTTTCTTTTTGATGATGATAAAATTTTGAGTATATGAGCGAGAGATATATGACATCTTCAATATGCTCAAGAGTTAATCCTTTGCATAGTTTCATATTTAGCTTCCTCTCAATTCATGCTCATATTTTTAATATCAATTTAGATTTAAATTTTTTGTTTGTACTTATTTGAGTGGGAATCTATCAATATTTGCCATTTATATATAATAAGCATGCTTTCTTTTGTTTGAACAATTAAATTTTACATATGCCAAAGTCACATTTGATGTAACTATCATGGCACAAACTACTATCATGGGACAAACTCATAAGCTCATAATGATATCAAATATATGCTTATGGTAATCAAGATCGATATATGCTCATGATACCAAATTAATCCAAGTATGATCATATACATCTTATTTCTTTCAATTTATCCAAATGAGACAATTGTTACAAGCTAAAAAAAAAAGAAACAAAAAAAAAAAATTGTTAGCACAAAATGGTGAATGTGTGTATGCTCATATAAATATCTTACTCCTTTTTGTTATCATCCCAAAATGTAGCCATTGCATGAGATCATATCAAAGTAAGTAGTCATATAAATATGTTTTTCATTGCATTCACAAAATGAGTGTGTTCTATCTCAACGCATAATGATACAATGAAACACAAGATTCAAAACAAGATTAAGTTAAGCCATTACATATATATGAGTGTCCAAGAAGCACCTAATATAGAGTGACATACAAACATATATTCCTCAAGAAGTACTTAACATAGATCTAGGATAACAAATAATGAGACATCAGCTTCCTATGAGGCTACTCATCATCAGAAGGTATCTCTAATATCTTGGATGAGGCTCGTGAGATAGAAGGTCTTGCTCTCCTGCTCCTGGTCCTAGCAGATGGCTCGGCTATCTATGAGGAAGTAGATCTCACACGAGTATAGACCCTCAGTGGTGGTCTACTCTCACTCGTGGATACCTAAGTAGACTGATCAGGTGACATAGGTGGAGGAGCCAAAGGACAAGACATCGCTGCTCTGGCCGTTGCATCGGTTGCTACTGCTGATGTTGCACCTAGAGCAAGTCTCTCAATCTTTTCTATCAGACTGCTCATAGATTCAAGTACTGAGATGATGCCCTACTACTGTGCCTGTCCTATCCAATAATGGTTGCCATCATCTCTGTCTCTCCAGACTTGACTCTCCCCCTGAGCTGAGCAAACTCCTCAATAATACTAGAGGGATTAGTGGGTGTGACATGTGTGTGCTCCCTTTGTTCTAATATGGTGAGCCTCTAAGATATAGATCTCATCTCTACTTGCACACCCTCCACCCTCTTAGATAAATCCTGTATGTCTCTACTAAGTCTGGTGGAAATCATATCTGCCAACCTCTCCATAGATACAGAGTCAGTAGGTGGTGGCTGAGAGAATTTGCTTGTGGGTGGAGCTTGAGGAGTCATAGGCGTGCTAGGGTCCGGTGCATCTTTGGGTGCAATAGAGATAGAGGGCTCTCCTGCCTCCACTACTCTAGGCACTCTCCTTTCTTGACTAGAAACATTCTTTTCCCATCTTTCTTCCTCCACATGATACTACATTCTGGTCAGAGCTCTCATATCATATATATCAAAGTTGTGAGGATTTATGGTGCTCCCAAGCCTTGGAAGGCTACGCGAGGAGCCAGGGCATTGGCTCTAGGAATTTCAGGGGCTTGGTTGGTGCTTCGGAGATCTGGGATATAAGGTGAAGTAGGAAATCAAAGTCAAAGAATTAAGACTACAAAAAGAACATTTTCTATAGGTTAGTCGGCTCAGTCAAAAACTGAATTGGCTAAGTCTCAGAGCACAGGCAAAATAGAAAGCTGAGCATTCAGGACTGCAGGTATGGCACAGAACTGGGCTGGCTCAGTTTCAGACTAAGCCGACCCAGTGGAACTTAGCTGGCTCAATACTGAGACTGAGCCGGCTCAGTGCACGGGCAGAGTTATGCGAAGGTCTATTTTTGGCTAGGGTCTGGGTTGATCCTAGGGATCTTAAGGCCTGGTTCAAGAGATCTTAAGGAGACTAACTCATATATGGGTCAGGTTTAGATCCAGAGGATGAGAGCATGGAAGACATGGGTGTATATGGGCTCGGTGAGTGCTTTCA
Organism: Cocos nucifera; assembly: GCA_006176705.1. Classification (NCBI taxonomy): domain Eukaryota; kingdom Viridiplantae; phylum Streptophyta; class Magnoliopsida; order Arecales; family Arecaceae; genus Cocos; species Cocos nucifera. The sequence continues at coordinate 345,878 of QRFJ01000149.1, forward strand.
TGTATTGGTTTAGCCAGAAAAGTTTTTGGTTGGACCTAATGGCTATGTATAGATACATAGGTTGTATTAGGGTTTTATAGAGTGAAATCAATACAGATCTTTTCTTCCTCAATTCTCTCTTCTTCTTTTTTCTCTAGAGTTGCCACCCTAGGGTTCTTAAAGAAGCCCTAGAGAAGGGGACATCTCCCTCAAGCCTAAGGAGGGAAGCGCCCCATCATAGATCTAGGTGGAGGGTCAGTGGTTTGCTGCCCATAGAGAACATCATAGGTTTCTTCAGGTCCATGCTAAAGATTAGGAGCTTCCACAACATGGTATCGATGCTTGTGATGTCAAGGATGATTGGCATTCGAGCGATATCATGGGTCTACAATTTGGTATCAGAGCTAGATGATGCTTAGGATGTTGTGAATGGCAATATGGTATTAGAGCCAGGTTTCAGAGCCTGATGGTGCATGGAAGGAGCCAAGTTTTAGGGTGCATGGAAGGTGCCAGATTTTAGGGTGCATGGAAGCGAAGGAGAAGTCATACAAGATGAAATCAAAAATCTGCATAAAAATTTCATAGTATGTCTCAAATCTATCTTGTTGTTGCTGTGGTTTGGCCAACTAGGAGCAGCAAGTTAAAGGTGGAGGTTGAGAGGATTAACGGGAAGGGATTTTTCTAGGATGGAAGGATTGGGTACATGATTTGCTGATTGGTCTTGATGGAAAGGTTGGAGTGTATGATGGTTATGTGACAGGTAGGGAGCACTGGAGTGCTGCAGTAGCATTTTTCTAAAGATGTAGGGCTGAGAGAGGTTCGATGGTGTAGCAGCCGAGGAAAGTATCTCAGTAGAGAGCATCAAGATTCTCTAGAAAGATGGATAGTGTGGGGCTGTTGAAGAGAGGTTTTTCAAGGGGTAATGATCGAAGGAAGGTAGAAGAAGCGACTATACATCCTTTGATGTCAGGAAGATGAGAAAGTAGTCGAAGATGTATTCAGTGGTTCGACTAGAGCATGGATTTGCGGAGCTTTAGGGATGATGGAGATGGATGATCCATGGAGGTCTAGTAGGTTAAGGTTGGGCGGTTGTAGAGCAGCACAAATACGAATCAGGGAGCGCTGGAGTGCTGCAAGAGTGCTATCCTAGAGGCATAGGAGCTGAGAGAGGCTCGATGGTGCAGTAGTTGAGAAGTGTATCTCAGTAGATGGTGTCAGGGGCATCTCAGGAAGATCGAAAGTAGGTCTCAGGAAGAGCCAGGGGGTTTTAGGGAGTGCTAGGAGGTCTCTAGCAGTTGGGAGTATCATGGATCAAGTTTCTTCTGCAGGAGCATCAGGGAGAGTCATGGTTTAGGTGGAGGATGGTTCTTCAGGTGCAACTGAAGTGATGGCTACTGTAGGGGCAGAAGAGAAGGACTAGGGTGGAATTTTCTAATATTCAGTCGCTGGATTTAGAAGAGTTGAATGAGCTCTTGGGTTTTGAAGGTGCCCACGAATTTCAGAGGTATCCAAGATGGCTTCGAAGAGGACCGCAGAGTGTGGAGGGTTCGAAGGGGTAGCGATGGTGTTCAAGGTGCAATGGCAGGCTCAGTAGTGCAGCGTTGAGTGGTTGACCTCGAGGGACTCGGTAACAGAGTGAACTTCTATAGCATCAGATGGACTTCAAATATAGGTGGAGCTCTATAGTGGTGGCTTCACAAATGAAGAAAAAATTTGGCATGAGTTTAGGATGTTGGTGATGCACAGTTTCAGGTAGAGCGGCATGTACAGGTGGACAGGCATAACTCTGAGGAGATCATGTCAGGTGGTACAGCATATGCTAGTGCAGAAATGCTGTAGGTTCTTCAAAAAAATTCAGAGAAAGTGATGGAGCCGCTAAGCAAAAAGGATCCTATAATTTTAGGATGGTGCCAAGAAGCAAGCATAGGTCTTCAGCAATGGAGTTGGTCATCCCAAAGGCCTCAAAGATGAACAACAACTGAAGAAGATTGACAGAGGCAATGTTTGCACAGGTGCTATCGAGTGCGCAGAGATAGTGGGATCATGCAGGAGGGCATTATCGAGGGATTTGCCATGGCTTGGGGCATTAAGGTGGAGATTGTGAGGATTTATGGTGCTCCTAAGCCTTGGAAGGCCATGGAAGGAGCTAGGGCATTGGCTATAGGAATTTTAGGGGCTTGGTTGGTGCTTCGGAGACCTGGGATATAAGGTAAAGCAAGGAACCAAAGCCTGAGGATCAAGACTATAGAAAGAAGATTTTTCTATAGGTTAGCTGGCTCAGTCCAAAATTGGGTCTGCTAAGTCTCAGAGCATAGACAAAATAAAGAGCTGAGTATTTAGGACTGTAGGCACGACACAGAACTAGGCCGACTTAGTTTCAGATTGAGCCAACACAGTGAAACTTAGTCGGCTCAGTGCAGAGACTGAGCCAGCTCAGTGTGCAGGCAGAGTTATGCAAGGGTCTATTTTGGGTTAGGGTCTGGGTTGATCCTAGGGATCTTAAGGCCTGATTTAAGAGGTCTTAAGGAGGCTAACTCATGTATGGATTTGGTCTAGATCTAGAGGATGAGAGCATGGAAGACATGGATGTACATGGGCTCGGTGAGTGCTTTCATGTATTGGGTTAGCCAGGAGAGTTTTTGGTCAGACCTAATGGCTATGTATAAATACATAGGTTGTATTAGGGTTTTATAGAGTGAAATCAATATAGATCTTTTCTTCCTCAATTCCCTCTTTTTCTCTTCTCTCTAGAGTTGCTGCCCCAGGATTCTTGAAGAAGCCTTAGAGAAGGGGACGTCTCCCTTAAGCCTAAGGAGGGAGGTGCCCCATCACAAATCCAGGTGAAGGGTCAGTGGTTTGCTGCCTATAGAGAACGCCATAAGTTCCTTCAGATCCATGCTAAAGATCAGGAGCTTCCACAATATTATATCGGTGCTTGTGATGTCAAGAATGATTGACGTTCGAGTGATATCATGGGTCTACAATTTGGTATCAGAGCTAGGTGATGCCTAGGACATTGTGGATAGTAATAGAAGTAAGACTGCTTCTTACTACCTTCATTCTCCAGTAATACTTCTGTTGTCTTAAAGATCCTGGTCAGGACCATGCCATAGGGCAAACACACTTTATTTCTTGATGCTGCCTCTCTCATATGATGCATCATAATCTCTGACAAATTTATCTAAGTTTCTTGAACCATCAGATACATCATACACTGCTCTCTTTCAGACACAAAGTCATGCCTTCCTAACTTAGGAATGAAAATTCCACCAATGATATGATGTAAAACTCTCATCTCCATAGATAAGGTGGGTGCTAGGACATCTCCTACAACATAATCCCTATTTACAATCAACCTCAATCCCCTCTTCTTGTCAGATAATTTATCAGGTACAAAATCTTCTTTAGTGATTCCAAAAATCTGAGCCAAACTATCTACAGAAACCTCTATTTGAACTCCTTTCACAATCGATACAACTCCATATGCATCTCTTTTCAAATTTTTATAAAATTTCCTAACTAGCTTAGGGTACATCGGAATGTTCATAGTGCAAAAATTTTTCCACCCCATTCTGTCAATCCAAGTTTCAATAGAAAAATGATAACTCTCAAAGAACTCAAAATCAATTTTCCTTCCCATTAAAGGTGGTGGAGGGGGTGATTCCAAGATACCTTGATCTTGTTGAAGTTCTTCCTGAATGGGTTCCTCGGAGGGTTGAGAAACCTTAATAGGTTGAGATGCCGCTCGTTCCATTCCATTCGAGTTTTTCTTCTCCTCTCCCATTCTTTGGCTCCACAGGTGTTACAAATCTTCCGCACTCCTCACCTTTCTCCAATCATTTTGATCCAAATTCGAATCCTAACTTCATGAATCTAAGAAAGTAGTTGATAAGAAGGCAACCAGACACTATTGGATTGAGTTTGGAGGGAAGAGGAGCTCTCCACTCGCTAAAACGAAGGATCCCTAGGGCATTGCAAATAGTCATGGGTCCGTTTTAACGCCTATGGCTCCGACCCTCGAGTTGACTCATGATTTTGATCTAGTTTGCTTGAGTCGACTCGAGCAATGGATTTGAAACTTTTAAAGTTTCAGTAAAAATTTAGCATTTGAACAATCTCAACATATTTCCCTTATTATTGATAATAGATTAAGTACTTAAAATCTAATTCTTTGGATTTAATTTGATTTACCTTGAATTATTGAAAATAAAATTTAATCAGGTTGATAACAAAGTCCTAGTTTTTTTCTAATGATGTTGAATCTTTCTTCATTAAGAGATTTTATGAATATATCAGCTAATTATTTATCAGTATAAATAAATTTAAGGGTCACATCATATTTTGAACATGATCTCTTATGAAGTAATGTCTTATTTCAATGTATTTGGATCTTGAGTATTGAATTAAATTTTTGGTTAAATTGATTGCACTTGTATTATCACATCTTATGAGTATCTTATTAAGTTTAAATCCAAAATCTTCTAATTATTGTTTGATCCATAGAATTTGTGCACAACAACTTCTAGCAGTAATATATTCAGCCTCTGCCATAGATAATGCTACTGAGTTTTGTTTCTTACTAAATCAAGAAATTAAATTTACGCCAACGAATTGACACGTGCCACTAGTGCTTTTTCTATCAGTTTACAACCAGCAAAATTAGCATCAAAATAATCAATTAATTCAAATTAAGATGATCTATCATATCATAATCCTACATTAAGTGTCTCAGATAAGTATATAAAAATTCTTTTAACAGCAAGCAAATATGATTCTCTAAGATTTGATTGATGCCTAGCACGCATGCAAATACTAAATACTATATGTAAGATAAAGGAGTGAGCCAATCATATCTCTATATAATTTTGTGTCTACTTTCTTATCTTTCTTATCTTTGTCAAGTTTACATGATGTACTCATTGGTGTGCCAATTGATCTTAAGCTCTCCATCCCAAACTTCTTAAGTATTTTCTTTGTGTATTTCGTTTGGTTAATAGAGATTCCTTCTTCATTTTGCTTGATTTGGAGTTCGAGAAAGAGTTTAATTCTTCCATCATGCTCATCTCGAACTCATCCTGCGTCAGCTTGGCAAATTCTTGATAAAGAAATTCATTAGTGGCACCAAAGATAATGTTATCCACATAGATTTGCACAACCAATAGATTGTTATCTTTTTTTTTAAGAATAAAATTTTATCTATATTTTCTCTAGTAAATTCATTATCTAATAAGAATTTGCTTAATCTTTCATACCATGCACGTGGGGCTTGTTTTAGTCTATATAAAGTTTTATGTAATTTAAACATATGATTTGAAAATATATGATTTTTAAATCTAGGTGGTTGTTCAACATACACTTCTTCGACTATATAACCATTAAGAAATGTATTTTTTATATCTATTTAATATAATTTAAAATTCATGAAACATGAAAATGCAAACAATAGTCTAATTGCTTCTAATATAGCTATTGGGGCAAAGATTTCATTAAAATCAATGCCTTCTTCCTGATTGTATTTTTTTACCACTAATCTAGCTTTATTTCTTATGATAGTACCATGTTCATATAATTTATTTCTATATATCCATTTAGTTTCAATTATTGGATAGTCATTTGGTCTATTAACTAGGGTCCAAACCTTATTTCTTGCAAATTAATTTAATTCTTCTTACATGGCATCCATCCAACATGGATCATTTTCAGCTTCTTCTATTGATTTAGATTCAATTTGTGAGATAAAATCTAGGTAATTATTTATATTTCTAAGATAAGACCTTATTTTTACTCCTTATGATGGATCATGGATTATTAGATCTTTAGGATGTCCATGTGCATACTTTCATTCTTTTGGTAACTCCTTTTCTAGGTTATGAGAAGACTTTTCATTCTTTTTTTCTTCATTATTTTGAGGTGGTACATCTTTTAGTATGATACTATTTATCTTATCATTTAGATTACTTACATCCTCATCTAGAATATTTTCTTTTCTAAATAATTTATCATTATATTCATCAAAGATAACATGAATTTATTCTTCAACAATGAGAGTTCTCTTGTTGAAGACTCTATATACCTTGCTTGATAAGGAATATCTCAAGAAGATACCCTCATCTAACTTGCATCGAATTTTTCTAAATTATCTTTTCTATTATTTAGTATGAAACACTTACAACCAAAAATATGAAAATAGTTAATGTTTGATTTTCTATCTTTCCAAAGCTTATATGGGATTTTCTTTAAAATAGATCTTATTAAAATATGATTTAATGTATAGCATGCAGTATTTATTATCTCAGTCTAAAAGTATCTAGGTAAATTACTTTCACACAACATAGTTCGTGCTATTTCTTCCAATGTGTGATTTTTTTTCTACTATATTTTGCTATGGAGTTCTAGGTACAGAAAAATTATGATTAATTCTTTTTTCATTATAAAAATTTTTGAAGTATTGATTTTTGAATTTGGTGCCATGATCACTACGTATGCATATAATTGACGTGTTCTTTTCATTTAAAACTTTTTGATAAAATTTGAAAAATGCATTGAAGGCTTCATCCTTTTATGCTAAAAATATTATCCATATGAATCTTAAAAAGTCATCTATAATTACTAAACCATACTTCTTACCTCCTAGACTAGTAGTCCTTGTAGGTCCAAATAAATCCATGTATAGCAATTCTAAAGGTTTAGAGGTTGAAATTATGCCTTTTGATTTGAAAGAATTTCTAGTTTATTTTTCAAATTGACATGCATCATAAATTCGATTCTTTTTAAAATTTAATTTTGGTAATCATTTTACAAGATCCTTCTTAATTAATTTTGAAAGTAAATCCATACTAGCATGACCTAATCTATACGATGCCACAATCAATTAGTTTCATTGACTTTGACGTCCATTACCACAAGATATTGACCATTTTTCATGTGTAGATCATCAAGATCCACCGTGTATACGTCTATGTCCTATGATCCTGATACCATTATCATTGGGACTAGAAACAATACATAATAAAGATTCAAATGTGACCTTAAATTTTTATCACAAAATTGGCTAATACTAAGCAAATTATGTTTTAATTTATTAACTAACAATATGTTTTGGATAGATGTAGAAGGAGTAATACGAATGTTACCGATGCCAATGATGCGCCCCTTTCTATTGTTACTATATGTAACCACTTCTCCTTCTTTAAGCTCAAAGTGATAAATTAAGATTTGTCACCCATCATGTGCCTTGAACAGCCACTATCGAGATACTGAAGTCGTTTCTTATCATAGGCTGTGAGATACTTCTATGCAAGAAAATCAAGTTGAGTTTTTGGGTATCCAAGTCATTTTAGGTCCTTTAGGATTAGTGCTTATGGTTTCTTTTGAAATCCATATCATTTTAATCATTTTTTATTTAATTTTTTAAAATTACATGCATAGAATTTGTGACCAATTTTACCAAAACTATAACATGAGATGTTTAGGGTAGAATATGATGAAGCTTTGACAAATAAATTTTTGAATAGTTTTTATTTCTTATGAGGTTTAAATTCTAATATGGTCTTGTTAAAAATAGCTCTTTGTTCATTTAGTAGCATATTTAATTTTTTGAAACTATAAGTAAATCTCTCTATAAATGGTTTGACTTTTGCTAATTCATCACTTAATTTCTAGTTTTCATGAATTATTAAATTCAGTTTTTCAGAAATGGTTTTCTTTTCATGAATAAGTTCTGAATTTGCCTTTCCAAATCTTTATTTTTTAAGATTATTTTTCTAAATTCAGTCATAAGTTCAGTGAAAGCATCTTGTAATTCATCAAAGATGAAATCTAAGAAATTTTTAGCGTTTACCTCCTCATGGTGTGCCATTAGGCAAAGGTTGACCACCTCTTGTGTTTCTTCTTTGGAGCTAGAATCCTCACTATCGCTCCAAGTGGCCATCATTATCTTTTTCTTGAATCTTTTGGATTTTTTTTTGAGAAGGAGGCAATCCATCCTAAAATGGCCTGATTTCTTGCACTCAAAACAAATGGATAGCTCTTTCTCTTTCTCCATTTTTTTACTTGGCTCATTCTTGAAAGTCTTCTTTTTGAATCCTTGCTTCTTCTTTCTCATAAACCTCTTGAACTTTCTCGCAATCATGGCCAAGTCTTCTTCTTCTTCTTCTTCATCGAATTTCTCACTTTCATCATCCTTGGAGGTAGTTGTCTTGAGAGCTATAATCTTTTTCTTCTTGATTTCTTCCTTTATATTTTGCCTCATGTTTAATTCATGAGTCATTAGAGACCTAAGAAGCTCTTCCAATGGTAGCTTGTTGAGGTCTTTGGCTTCTTGGATGATGGTAACTTTCACTTTTCAAGTCTTTGAAAGTGATCTAAGAATTTTTCGAACAAGCTCACTGTTAGTATAAGATTTACCTAAGCTTTTCAAACTATTTATAATATTGATAAATCTAGTAAATATTTTAGAAATAGATTCATTTGATTTCATCTTAAATAATTCATATTTATGAACAAGCATATTTATTTTAGACTCCTTTACTTGATTGGTACCCTCGTGGGTGACCTCTAGCATATCCCAAATTTTCTTAGTTGATGCACATATAGAGATTCTATTGAATTCATTAGGATCTAATGTACAATATAATACATTTATTGCCTTAGCATTCAATTTTATCATTTTCATGTCATGCTCATCCCAATCCTCTTCCAGTTTGAAAATTTCATTACCTCCTACTTTAATTATGAGAGTGTGTGGACTTTTGATTATCACTCTCTAAAGTTGATAATCAAATGCTTGAATGTAAATGCGCATGCGTGCTTTCTAATAAGTGTAATTTATGCTATTGAACAAAGATGGATGGTTGGTCGTTGTCCTTCGATAAGAGATGCACTCATTTGGATTGCCATTTGATTTTAACTCTTGATTGTTAAATCAAATGAAGTGAGTACCAAACTTTGATACCACTTGTTGCCCAGCAAGATAACCCAAGAGGGGGGTGAATTGGGTTTTTCAAAATTTAAACAATAGTGTGGTATTTTCAAAAACTAGTAAAGTGATGGAGTATGTTTTAGTTCTATATAACTAAGTATGCAGAAATGCAGAAATATAAATGCAATAAAATGAAGGAAATAAAGCAATCATAAATATAAGAAAATTTATAGTGGTTTGGTGCTCCTTACACCTACGTCCACTCTTCAAGATCCATTTAAAAATTTTACTATAATCTCTCTAAAATTATAGCCGAATAGTTTTTCAAGGCTCACTATCTAAAATCTAGTTGATTTTACACCGGCTTGCCAACCACAATCAATTTTCAAGCCAATCCTTGGCTTACAATCCAAATACTAGGTTTGGATCGGCCTTCCCCTTAGCTTCAAAATTCTATTGAAGCTAAGTTAGAAGAAGAAGGAAAGTTGAACAATAAAAATGAACAAAAAGCTCTTTTGATGAGCAAGTAGGTCGATGAAGCTTTTAGAATCTTCTTTGTTGAAGGCTTTTGAGCTTGTCTTGTTGCTGAATGGAATTTCTTGATTTGATGTTTAAGATGGAAGTGGAATGCTCTCTTTTTAATGTTTTTGAACTCTTTCTCCTAACTTTTTGATTCCTCTTAATGATTGAATGGTATCTCACTTCCTTCAGGTGTTTTGTAGCTTATTTTCCATATTTGGTAGGCTGGAGAAGGCCATTTGATCGTTAGAGAAGTGAAAATAGCCGTTTGAATCATTTTTACATAGTTTTCAGCATTCTACAAAAACTAGCCATTGGGGCTCGAGTTGAATCTTGAGTCGACTTGAGTCTTTGCTCGAGATCTTCTATTCTACTTGTTCCTCTGCTCGAGACTTTTTACTCTGCTTATTCCTCTGCTTGAGAGTTCTGACATGAAAATCAAACTCTCTGTATTTTACTGAGACCTCAGCTCATGGATCTCGAGTCAACTCGAGCCTCCGCTCGAGATCATTTCAACTTTTGTCTCAAAAATCATGTCCTCTGTATTTTTTCTGCAACTTCGACTCATGAACCTCGAGTCGACTCGAGCCTCCATTCGAGACTGTTTCAACTTTTATCCCAAAAATCATGTCCTCTGTATTTTTTTTATGACTTTGACTCGTGAACCTCGAGTCGACTCGAGCCTTCGCTCGAGACCATCCGAACTTCGTCCTAAAAATTTTGTTCTCTATATTTTTCTGCGACTTCAGTCCTAGAACCTTGAGTTGACTCGAGCTTTCACTTAACACCATGCCATCTAAAACTTCTGCATGCCAGTTTTGTATCAGCTCGAGTTGAATAAGGAGTCGACTCGATCGAGGACTTTTTATGCTGAAAAATTATGACTAGTCCGAATATTTTTTTTTAAATTTTAGTTTTGAGATGTCTCTTTCAAGTCTTACTTTAGGTGTTGTTCATGCCTCAAAAGCCTTTAATATTTCATCAATGATCATTAAACACACATTTTAGAGATGTTTCATTTGATACTCTACAATTCATTCTGAAATATGATCTCAACCAATTCATTAGTCAAAATAATATACTTAAATATTTTATTCATCATCAAAATCAATCCTTGGGGTTAACAGAGACTCGAGATGATGATAGGTGATATTGCTAGGTGAAGTTCCTATTATCATAAGAGGCTATCTCGAGTAAATCTTAGGTTAGGTAGGTCATAATATATGATGGAGATAGGATCAAGCGATCTAGCTCGACTCCTTTATTTGTCCATCCATAAGTAGTCAGGTATATGCCCCAAGGCATGAAGGTAAAATTATCCAAAAGCTCTCAAAGTTAAGTGGAGGCCGAATGTCGAGTTAAGATAGAAATTGTTGGATTTTCACACCTCAAATTCAATCCATAGTAGTAAAATCCATAGCAAAGGAGAAGCCTACAACAGTGAGCCCACGATGAAGCAGCCTAGGACATGTGGGTGCGACCTACAGGTATTGCCCAAGCATGCAGCCAGCACGGTCCACTACATAGTGCAGGAGGGGAGTGCACGGACCAAGCATGATCCATGCACCCAAGTACCCTTTCATGCGGTCCATGCATGAGGTGTGGACCCTTAGTGGTTCACCATCATTCCACATGGTGCACAGGCATGGTTCGATAGACGAGTGATGTGGTGCATGGTGGATGAACTGATTCACAGCTTGGTTCATGCAGGGGCTTGCCTATAATGGTCTACATGTTGTTTATCATGCGGAGTGCATGATTAGGTGGCTATAGAAGCTTGCGATCTAGATCAAATGGTTAGAGGGGTTTGTTTAGGTCTTGTTAGGAGACCTAAACCTACTAAGACATGATTTTAGTACTTTAAAAGGGCCTAACGGCTAGTGGAGCTATGGCAGAGCTGATAGAGCTTAGTAGAACATTAGCTAGCAGTGGTAGAGCCTCGAGGGAGTGCTCAAGTAGTGGTCAAAACTAAGAGGTCTCCTTGAAAGAGATGAGAGCATTGTTGTGAGGGGTGTGATCTTCTCTTGTAATTTTTTTTCTCATAGTGAAGTTTGTATGCCCCATGGAGGTAAGTCTTAGGTTGATCCACATATTTAATTTTGTCTTTCTTATATCTCTTCATTCTTTCTATTACCGTATTGACATAATCAACAAAGTTGCGATCTTGGATGGGGATCCATATTCCATACTTGTAAGGTATCCTCTTAACAAGTGGTATCACAATAGTAGCATCGTGCCACTCCATGCTGATAGGTTGCCATTCTTATTCGAGCTTTTTCTTGGACATTCTCGAGTAGATCCAAGTTTGCTCAGAGCAACCCTAGATTATCTTGGTTGTTGTAAGTTTCAATCCATAGGGTGGGGAGTCCGATCTCCATAGGGGTGACTATCTCTATCCCAAAGGCGAGGTTGAAAGGATTCTCCCCAATAGAGATTCTTTGAGTAGTTTTGTAGGCTCAAAGCATGTGGTGGAGTTCATCTGCCCGTGACCTTTTGGTTCAATCTTGTTGAGAAAAATGCCTTGAATTTGACACACAATGAAGGCTACAGTGAGAAAAAGAGCCCACAATGAAGTCCACAGCATGGAGAAATCCAAAAAGATGGCCCATGACCTAAAGGCCTATAGTAGGGCCCGGCCTGGCATGTGCATGGGGCCCAGGCATGCACACGACCCAGGCACCTGCGTAGCCCAGCACATAGGTGCATGGCCTAGGTGACCATGTGGTTCACCACGCCAAGCCAAGCACATGGTCTATGGGAGCCGCATGGACTAGGAGTGGTCCACGTGCCATTTATGGACTTCTAGGTGGCTTTCACGTGTTCTAGCACATGCGTAGACCGCTTAAAAGTCTAGGATTGTTTTACGGGGTCTATAGGCCCTATTTGGTGCCAGTTTTTGTGTGGAAGCATTAAGGGTGAGATCCAATGGATAGAAGCTTATTTGGGCTTTGTTAGGACTCCTAAATCACGTTGGACTCAGATTGGACTTGGTTTGAGGGTTTTAAAATGCCCTATGGGTAGACGGTAACAGTGTATGGTAGCTTGTAGCAGGTAGAGCTCATGGTGTGGTGTAGCTCGGCATCAAGCAGCAGATCGAGAGGTGTTGACAGAGCAAAAGCAAGGAGCTTCGGACAGACTGTCAGGTTGATCTAAGCTATAGAAGGTCTCCTAGAGAGAGTTTTATGAGGAAGAGTGCTTCTTGTTGAGAGAGAAAGATTGGTGTATGAGAGTTGAAGGCGTGATCTTCTTTTGTAAATTTTTTCGGTTCTTATAGTGAAGCTTGCATGCCCCTTGGAGGAAGTCTTAGCTTAATCCATATATTTGATTATATTCTTATTATTATTTCTTTTCTCTTTCTATTATAGTATTGACATCATCATCGATGTCTCAATCCTGGACTTGGAAGATCTATATTTCGCACGAGAGATTTTTCCAAGTGGTGGTGCCAGAGTAAATGGTATCATGACAATTGATATCATAGTAGCTCTGGCACAATAGAACAAACCTAGCTTTTAAAATTTGTAGAAGAGTTTGGTTAGTTACCTCAACTTGTCTGTCGGCCTGAAAATATCCCATCGATATGAAATGATGTAAGATGTCCATACCTCAGCAGTATTCAACAAATTGAGCACCACTAAACTAGCAACCATTATCCATCATCAACACTCGTGGGAGGTTGAAGTGGCATATGATGGACTTCCATACGAAGTCCTTTACCTTGGCTTCAATGATATAAGTGAGGGGCTCGACTTATACCCATTTAGTGAAATAATCAATGGTAATAAGCAAAAACTTTTATTGACCTGATGCCTGTGGGGGTGGGCCTAGGATATCCATCTCCCACTATGCAAAGGGCCAAGGGGCGCTGATGGGAGTCAGTGGTATAGTGGATTGATGTTGGATGTTAGCGTTCCACAAGCATCATTTACACCATCTTCCCAAATCAGCCGCATTCTACTACATTGTAGGCCAATAATATCCTTATTAGAGTACTTTGTAGGCTAGCGACTTGCCCCTTGGTTGGTTCCTGCATATTCCATCATGCACTTCTTGCAAGACATAGTCAGCTTCAGAGGGGTGTCAACACTTGAGAAGCAGCAAGGAAAAGGATCTTCTATATAGCTTGCCCTCATAAAGGACATAGCGGGATGCTTGGTGCCTAAGTTTTCGAGTCTTTGGATCTTGTGGTAACATCCTATCTCGAAGGAAGTGGACGAAGGGGTCTATCCCTTGGTTCACTATCAATTTGCAAGATTGGAGTGGGCTCCTCAATGCTGCATTCTTTCATGACTTCAAAGAAGGATTCCTGGGGTAGGTCCCCTGGTGCTGAAGTCGCCAACTTGGACAGTAGGTCAGCCCATGAGTTCTCCAACCTGGGTACCTGCCAAATATCAAAGCTAGTAAACATGGAGATTAGAACCTTTACCTTATGTAGGTACCTCTTCATACTTTCTTCTTGAGCTTCACAGTCCCCTCTCACTTGTCCGACCACCAGATGAGAATCACTGCAGATCTTCAGCTCTTGTACTTCAAGCTCTTTAGCAATTTTTCATCTGGTGATAAAAGTTTTATACTTAGCTTCATTTTTGGTGGTTAGAAACTCAAAGTGCACAGTATATTCTATGACAGTTTCCTCTAGGCTAATGAGGATCAATCCTATATCCGAGCCAAAGGAGTTTGATGACCCATCTATATGCATGATCCATAGCTCCTTGGATTCTCCTTTAGGTGGACCTTTCTTCACTGGTTCTTTTTTTTTTAGCACCTTCTTTTGGGATTATACATTCCAAAACAAAATCAACTAATACCTGTGCCTTAATAGAGGGGCGAGGTCAAAACTTCACATCAAACTTGATGAGCTCAATTGCCCACTTCACCAACCAACCCATTGTGTCTAGCCAATGGAGGACCGATTTGAGAGATTGGTTAGTTAGAAGCACTATGGTGTGCACTTGAAAGTAGGATCGGAGCTTTTGAATGGAGATAAGAAGGGCATAGATCAGCTTCTCAGATCTTGTGTATTTAGTTTCTATGTCATGAAAGGTTTTGTTGATATAGTAGATTGGCCTTTGAAATTTTACTTCTTTACACATGAGCATCGAGCTTATTACTATTGGAGAAAATGCTAGATAGAGGTACAGTTCTTCATCTGACTCGGGTTTGGTGAGGAATGGTAATGAACTAAAGTAACATTTTAGTTTCTCAAATGCCCATTGGCACTCTTCTATCCACTTGAAGTCTACTGGTGGCTTCAAGATCTTGAAGAATGGGAGGCAAAGCTCCATCAATTTGGAGGCACTGGATATCTTTCACAGATCTCAAGGAATTCATTTCCTGTATGGTCTTGATCTTTTCTAGATTGGCTTGGATGCCTCTGTGTGGGATCATGAAGCCAAAGAACTTGTCGGAGGTGACACTGAAGGCGTATTTCATTGGATTTAGCTTCATATGGTATTTTTAAAGGGTGTTGAAGGTTTCCTTAAGGTGGATGATATGTCCTCCCGATGCTTGGCTTTTGACCAGCATGTCATTCCTATTACCTGCATATTTCAGCCAATCTATTCCTTAAAAACTTTATTCACCAACCACTAGTAGGTGGCTCCTACATTTTTCAGTCTAAAGAGCATAATCCTATACTAAATAAACCTTGATCAGTAATAAAAATGATTTTCTCCTCATCTTTAGGTGCCATTTGGATTTGGTTATAGCTAGAGAAGGCATCCATAAAAGTTAGGAGCTCAAAGCCTGATGTGGCATCCCTGAGTTGATTGATTCGAGGCAGGAGGTAGCTATCATTTAAGAAGATTTTCTTGAGGTCAGTGTAGTCTATGCAGATTCATCATTTTTTGTTGGCCTTTTTTATGAGGACCATATTTGCAAGCCATTTTGGGTAAATCACCTTTCTGATGAAGCCAACACCGATTAGCTTGTCAACTTCTTTGGTAATAGCTTTCTATTACTATGGTGTGAAGCTCCGCTTCTTTTGTTTGATGGGTCGGTGCAGATGGTCTATATTTAATCAATGTACTTTTACTTCTAGATCAATCTTGAGCATGTTTGCTACCAACCAAGCAAAGACATCCATATTTTTCTGCAAAAAGGAAGGAAGTTGATTTTAGAGTACCTTATCTAGGTTCGATCCTATCCGAACTGTGTGTTTTTTAGTTCCATTGTTTAGTGAAATTGTCACAAGGTCCTCCGCTGGCTGTCCTTGCTCTTTGATAAGCTCATCATGAGTATCTAGCCCTTTAATAGGAAGAGCTGTAGGTGATCACGCCCCTTGAAGGATGACTGTATAACAGTGCCGAGCTAGCGCATAGTCTCCATGGATTTCTCTGATCCCACTCTTCGTTGGAAACTTTATCAGTAGATAATAAGTCAACACTATAGCCTTAAAGGCATTCAGTCTGGGCTACCCTAGGATGGTGTTGTATGCTGAGGGTGCTCTAACGATCAGAAAATCGATATTTGATATGGATTATCGGGGCTCTTGCCTAGCTATGACTGGTAGGATGATAACCCCTTCAATGGGTATGGTGTCACCAGTGAAACCCACTAGGAGGGAATCGAGCTTGCCCAATTGATCTAAATAAATGCCCATTTTGGAGAATGCATTGTAAGATAAAACATCTAGTGAACTTCCATTATTTATTAGGATGCGGCATACATCATAGTTTGCAATATTCAATGATAGAACCATTGTATCATTATGTGGGAACTCGATTCCCTTTGCATCTTCTTCGAAGAAAGTGATTGCTTCCTCTATCTTCCATCTCTTGGCGGATTCTCTGGGGTCCACTTTGTCTTGCCTCTCAGTGATGGTGTTGATCAAGCTAGCTACAGGTCCATTTTCTACTAGCTGCTCCCATCGAGATTGCTCCTAGTGCCGAGGTATTCTTGATGGCTCCGTAGGCCCTTCCCCTATGCAGTGGATGAAATTATCTGATCAGCCCCATCAAATAAACTCCTCGATTTCATCTCAGAGCTGGATGCAGTTCTTGGTGTCATGGCCATGATCGCGGTGGTAGAGGCAATATCTCTTTCGTGTGTGATTCTCCGATCAAGACTTCATTCTTCTCAGCCTGATAGTTGCTCCCTAATCTTCATGGCTGCTTAAGTTTTAGAGGTATTTAGAGGGGTATAGTTAGCAAACCTCTTTGGTGGAGACCGACATCTCGGTGATTGGGGATGTTATCTCTAGGGACTTCTATGTTGCTGCCCATAAGAAGGGGTTCTAGATCTCTAATGTCGAGGTGGAGTCCTAGTCCATGGTTAGCTCCTTGGGGGATCCTCCTAGATTGAGGAGAGTTTAGAACCCTTCTTTTCTTCAATCAAATTCTTGACCAAAGTCTCATGCTCTTGAAGGCATCATCGGCTTGGACATACTTCTTTGTTCGATTTAGCATTTTTGGAAATTTTTTTGGATACTTCTTATTTAGAGAGTAATGGAGAGAGTTCTTTTGGAGTATGTCCTTAAAGGTGGTCATAGCGACCAACTAGTCTAGGTCATGCACTTTCAGGGCGGTCGCATTGAAGCAATTTTTGAAATCACAAAGGGATTCTCCTTCCCTCTGCATGATGTTCACCAAGGAGCCAGATTGCCGATGCTGCTTCTGCTACTCATGAAGTGGATGACAAATGATCAACTCATCTGGTCAAACAAGTAGACAAAACCCGACTTCAAGCTAGAGTACCAATTTCAAGCCACCTTTTTAAGGGTAGAACAGAAGGCTCAGCATATACTTCCATCACTCACCCCATGAAGCAGCATAAGAGCCTTGAAGCTCTCCAAGTAGTCCATTAGATCAATTGACCTATCATAGCTTTCCTACTGAGGCATCTTAAAGTTACCAGGTGGCAGCTCCCACGTGATTCTATCATCAAAAGATGGGTCAATGCTGAAGCCAAGTTGTTCATTCTGATCCATGGCTTGATGCTATAATGCCTCAATTTGTCAATTCATCTCTTGGAGCTTTGATCCATGCTGGCATTGCAGACCATATAGACCTCCATTTGGCAGGACCGGGATTGGCATAGAATGGATCCCTTATCAAAGTGAGGGATCGGCAAGTGCCTCCTTTGCTTAAGAGTATGGGGTTGACTCATCACATCTATCTACCCCGATTTGAACTTTGTGGTAGAGATCAAGGAGGTTGTTGCTGGGGTGCCTTTTGCACTGGATTCAGCTACTGCATGGCTCTAATCGCTGTGGTCAATGCTTGCACCTAGATAATGAAAGTAATGAATTGGTCTTGGCTTATCCTTGTAGCTGGGGGAGGGGGCTATAGAGGTGCCTCCAACTATTAAGCCGGAGCATGATTCTCGATCGAACTTTTTATCGGCTAGCCCATCATGGCATTGGAACACCTCGAGAAGGCTCTTCATGGTGGCATAGCAATAAGTCACACACACCTTCCCAAAAAATAGGCCCTAGCCCTTTCTTTAGTGCCAATTTGTTGCGGTAGATACCCGACTCAAGCCAGAGTTGCTGGAGTGAGGTGAAGCTCGACGAAGATGATAGTGATTGGATCTCTAAAACAAATCCCTAGCTAGGGTTGGTTCCAACTAAAATCCTTTGATGCTTAAGTCAAAAATTGGAACAGATAGAAAGGAGTATGCAAGAGAGTTACCTACCTTGGGATCCCTTGATTGTCTTTACTTATAGGCCAGGGTTGGAGCTATAAGAGAAAAAAGCGATGGGAGACCCTTCCGCCTCCATCGAGTATATCCTTAAAATTCTCACCATGATTTTCTTGGATTTGGTGGGTGGCATCACCTCATTAGGCATATGGCTAGCCGCTTCCATTAGTGGCTCCAATCAGGATCCCTGGGACTTGGGGGTTGACGACACCTCATCCTGCATGTAGCCAACCACTTTTCTTAGTGGCTATAGTTTGAGTACTTAGGGTTCGGGCATTGACGTGATCTTATCCTGCACATGGCCAGCCGCTTTTCTTGATGGCTATGATTTGAGTATCTGAGGTTTAGAGATTGATGTGACCTTATCCTATACATGGCCAACCACTTTCCTTAATGACTTGATTTGAAAGGGCCATGTGGGAGTTTCCTACTGACCTTTCCATACACAGTGATCGAAATAAAGAGTGGAGGGGGTGTGGCTTGACGGCCTGCCATATATACTATTGGAGATGAGAATTGATGGTGGATGCTTAGGTCGGAGCTGACATGAGGGTCGAAACTAGAAAATCTAGATCAATGTCTGATGTCCAAGGATCGTTTTGATGATGTGAGTAGTGGTCACTGCATAGATCGATTGTTTGACATACATGGGGATAGGTGTCGACTGTTGATGTCGGGATCGATGGCTGAAGTGCGGGTCAATAGCTTATGCATGAAAATATTGGCAACGAAGTCAAAAATCTGTGCATAGATTGGTGGCTGATGTGTGGATCAACAACTGATGTATAGGTCGGCCGCAACCAGAGCCCTGTCTTTGGATCAGGCACTAGAGTTTTAGCCATAACACTGACATTAACAGACTTAGAGGAATATGAATAGTTTCTTGCAAGACTGAAACAAATTACTAAGAAGACTTATTTTGTTTCCACATGAGCCCTATTTTTGATACATTGAAGAGTATTTTGGTGGATGGTTGTGCTCCTAGGTAGAAAAAGAAGAGGAGGAGAAAATAAAAGAGGAGAAATTCTTCCTGAAATTGTCCCTATTATAAATATCAAAAACCAACAAGTAAATTTCTTTATTTTTTATCATGTCATTGAATATTTAATTTCTTGATATATAAATAGAAGAGAAAAGGAGGGAAGATCAACTCATGCTATAAATACCTATGCCAAAATAAAAAAGATGTACCATCCAAAACTAGAAATTAGAATCTCTATTTACTAAAAAAGGGGTGGAACAACTAAGGCAAGTTCTCGTTTATTGTGTTGTACATTGAATTGTAGCTATAGGCTATCTTATTTTTTTGAACAAAATGATGGCAACCACTCAATTTTTCACCAATTAATGAAAGGAGAAAGAGCAACATTTTGCTAGAAGAGAATAACGGCCTTATAGGACATCTATCATAGATTTATCTAGGGTTTAGATGAGAGAAAAAACAAACTTAACCAAAAGATCATTCACTTCATTTGTATTTTTAATATTTAAGAAAAACTTCCATGTTAATATTGACTATTATTAGAAATGTCAACAAGTATTTTTCACATGTCCTGGTTTCTCATTTCAAATTAGCTACTAAAGTTTCATCCAATCCAAACTCAAAAACACATGAATAATTTTCTTTTTAAAATACTTGTAGTTCACCATAAAATAAGTAAAGTTTGAACATATAATAAAAGAGTTACAAGGAATTTCTAAATCTATAAACAATAGTACCAACCATAAAAATTCAAATTTTGCTCGACAAAAAATTTGGTCATAAAACCTTTTCTTTTGATCACTAAATATTTTTAGTGAATTAAAAATCTTTCATCACTGGGTAGTCACTAAATATCCAATAGCTAAAAGTTTTGGTGACCAAAATATAAAATCATTGGAAAATACTATTTAATTTAGTAATGAAACACAAATGGTCATTAAAGGCAAATACTAGTGACAATTTTGTTTGTGGCAAAAAGTTAAAAAATATTGTTAAAGAGCCTAAAAATAATGACTTGCTTAGGAATTAATGACCAAAAAATAAGCTTTTATGAGGATACAATGTCATCCCTAAAAACTTTCTTCTATAATAAATCTTTGTCGGTCACAAAAAAACAAATACAATTAGTGATGAAATAGAAATTTTCATCAATAACAAACTTTTGCAATAACTTTTTTAGTGACAAAAGATCAAAAAATTATTGATAAATGATCCAAAAATTTGTAAGCGATGAAGAAAAGTAAGCAATAATAGGCTTTTATGAGGATTGATTTTCGTTGCTAAAAATATTCCTTTATATTAAGAATTTTGAGCAAATATTTTTAATAAAATAACAAGAAAAATAAATCAAAGCAATAAAAAATACAAATTTATATGTAGTTCAGCAATGACTTATTGACATCCATGAAGTGTGTACCTTCTTCACTATGAGAAAAATTGAAAAAATATAAAAAAATTATTACTTAGATTTAATCCCAAATCCAAGCTATATAACCCTTATGCACCCCTCTTAACTCCCTCTCCCAACCCTTGAAGAAGAAATATGATGGCTTACAATATGTTTTGATGCAAATAGAATAAAACCCTAAATAACTAAGGTTATCCTACAACCCTTAGACTAAAACTTAATCTGACAGTTATAATAAAACACAAAAAATAACAATTTGGGACAAGTTTTTATTGGTCATAGAAAACTTATATGATTAGTGTATTATACTCATCCCATATACTAGGGACTTAACGTGGTCCACTTAAAGATAATTTAAGATAATTAAGATAATATTAAATAATTAAAATTCTTTTGAGATAAATATAGACTCAAGTCAAAATAAGGACTCAACAACGAAAATACTTCTTTGATGGAAAGAAGAATTTATGCCAATCTAAAAGAGTCCTTAGTTTAGCCTATGAATATAGCTTGTGACTCTCCATCAAGCATAGGCATCCAGATCCTCTGGCATAGACTAGAAGAACTCTTTTGTAGTGTTCTTTTGTAGGATTCAAGATCAAAAGGGGTTTATGTAGTAGATTCATCTCTTTTCTTCATCTTTGATTTATTTATGCTTGAACAACAATGGTTGGAGGTATATTAATTTCTATATCAAGATTCAATTTTCTTATATTTCGTGGTATCAGAACCACCTCTATGCCATTTTGTTCAGTCTATTGATCATGTAAGATTAAAATCATCAAGATCAGGATCTATTCCTGAATTCTGTAAAAATTTAAGTTTGTTTATATTTATTTATTCTATGATTTTTTATTTTAGTTGAAAATTATTTTTGAATAAATAAATTAATTAATTAGTGGAAGAAGGAGGTCGAGGGCCTTCTCTCTTCATCATAGAGGCAGAGCCTCTAACCTGTAGACTGGCAAGGCGCCAGCATCAAACAAAAAAAATATTAAAGAAGGAAGATGAGGGCGACGGTGTTCCCTCTTCCTCTTCTCTTCATGGTGGCCAGACCTTTGGTGTGTGTCCAGCGGTGACCAGGCCACCAGCGTCCCATGCTAGCTGTCCTCTTTTGGCTACCTCCTACTAGTGAGCATCAAAGGTTTCGTTATATACAAAAAAAAGTAGGAGAGGTTGAATAAGAGGGCTCGACGGCATGCCCTCTTCCTCTCTTATTTTGGTGGCTAGACCTCTGGTCCATGTCCTACCCTTGGTGGCTAAATGCATGTCCGACAACTATCAAATTGGTGCTTTACGGTGGCCGCCGACTGTCGATCTGGAAGAAAATCCACTAGCTTATTCCCTGGTCAATGGTGTACCTTGGATTTTCATCTTAGAAGTTCAATATATAAAATAAAATAAACAAAAATTTAATAATATTACATTAAGCAAAAATGAACCTAGAACATGAAGGATAGAGGAAAAAAGAAGAAAAATATAAGAGTAAAGATTTGAATCTAGGATGTGGGGGATAAAGGGTTGAGATTCAGACCACTAAGCTAACCAAGATTCTTTATACTATGGAGGTTCAAATATATATATATATATATATATATATATATATATATATATATAATTTTTTGGATAATATTTACATATCTCTAAGGATATTGCACCAAAACATGGGGGTTCAATTGAACCCCCAAGTCAAAATGTGGCTTCGCCCCCATCCCTAGTTCTCACCATCGATCTCCCATCAAGACTAGCCATCACCGGCTTACCAGTGGTCAGGACAGTGATCACTGGCCGATCGTCGGTGATTGCGGATGCCTTCATGCTTCACCAGGGGTGGATGGGGAGAAGTTTTGTCAGCACGGGGTTTTGGGTTTGATCGAGGAAGAGAAGGGAAGGAGGAGATGAAAGCTAATGGGTTTGGATTTTGGGTTCTAACCTAAAAACTGAAAGCCAATGTAGACCAATTTATTAAAAAGGTAATTTTTGCATTTAAGCCCCCGATAAGGTATAAATTCAGAAAAAGCCCCACTTCAATAAGTTGACTTAACTAGACCAAATTCAGTTTAGGGACTTTTTCAATTTAGTCTCTGATAAAGTTATTAATTTCATAAAGGTCCTAAAAAATTATATTTTGACACTTATAATAGAGCTTATTATATAAAGATTCTTGGATTATTCTTTAGTCTCCGTAATAAACTTTATTGCATAAAGGCTTTTTAAATTATGTTTTGCAATTTATTTTGATTGGATTATTATTTATTTATTAAAAATTTCTGATCATGATTATACTAAAAATCATAATAAAGTTTTATATGGTTATTTGGGGTTATTCAATGCCATATTAAGGTTAGTGGGTTTATTATTATCATGAATAGCCACGGAGCCACATAAAGAATATAAATTAGAGTACAATAGCATGAGAATAAAATTATGATTAAGTCATCAAGATAATTAACTTTACCTATAGAAAGTGGTTATTTTTATAATTTAATTAGAATAAAATGATAATCTAGATATTGAGGTTAGATTTTTCCTAAATCCATAGATAAGAAAATTTACTATCTTTTGATATTTATGTTGCTGGTCTTATTAATAAAGTATTAGTAAATTCTATACATGATGCACCTCGACATAAGGAAAGGTTAGAATTTACTATTAAAATTAATTATTTTAAATTGTAGTTTATGTTTCATGGTACTAAAGTTTTCTATATTTTTTGATTATTGCAGCTAATCCTACTACATATATTAATGATGCTACTTGTATTCCAATGCTAAATGATGATAATTTTTTTTGACTAGAAAGATAGTATTTTTTACACTCTTAGGTACAAAGATCTTGACCTGGTGCTTCATATGGATGAACCACTTATTCCCATAGATTCAAGTATGCCACAATAGATTCTAGCATTTGAGAAATAGAAGCGATCTAAATGCTTGAGCTTAATGGTCATCAAGTCTTGAGTGCCTAAAAGTATTAATGGATCAATCTCTCAATATGATAAGATCAAGGATTTTATAAAGGCCATTGAGGAATAATTTGAAAGTTCTGATAAGGCTTTGGCCAATACCCTAATGAAGAGGCTTTCAAGCATGAGGTTGGACAGTTCTAAAGGTATATGGGACCATATTATGGAAATAAGAGATATTACTGCTCAACTCAAGTCTTTAGAGGTTGAAATTTCTAAATCTTTTGTAGTCCATTTTATTTTGAATCCTTTACCTATAGAATATAGTTATTTCAAAATTTTTTATAACACACATAAGAAAAAATGATCTGTTAATGAACTTTTGATCATGTGTATTCAAGAGGAAGAAAGATTAAAACAAGATAAGTAAGATATAAAGCATGAAAGTGCCAATCTTGCTACTCATGGTAAAGACAAAAAGAAAAAGAGTACTCCTAAAAGAAAGAAGGATGTTGCATAAAGGTCCTAAAAAATTGCATTTTGACACTTATAATAGAGCTTATTATATAAAGATTCTTGGATTATTCTTTAGTCTCTGTAATAAACTTTATTGCACAAAGGCCTTCTAAATTATGTTTTGCAATTTATTTTGATCAGATTATTATTTATTTTTTAAAAATTTTTGATCATGATTATATTGAAAATCATAATAAAGTTTTATATGTTATTTGGGGTTATTCAATACCATATTACGATTAGTGTGTTTATTATTATCGGGAATAGCCACAGGAGCCACATAAAGAATATAAATTAGAGCACAATGGCTTGAGAATAAAATTATGATTAAGTCATAGAGATAATTAACTTTGCCTACAGAAAGTGATTATTTATATAATTTAATTAGAATAAAATGGTAATCTAAATATTGAGGATAGATTTTTTTTAGATCCATAGGTAAAAAAATTTACTATCTTTTGATATTTATATTGCTGGTCTTATTAATAAAGTATTAGTAAATTCTATGCATAATGCATGTCTACCCACAGAAAGGTTAGAATTTATTATTAAAATTAATTATTTTAAATTATAGTTTATGTTTCATGGTACTAAAGTTTTTTATATTTTTTTATTATGGTAGCTAATCCTACTATATATATTAATTATACTGCTCTTATTCCAATGCTAAGTGATGATAATTTTTCTAACTAAAAAGATAGTATTCTTTATACTCTTGGGTACACAGACTTTGACCTAGTGCTTCATGTGGATGAATCATCTGTTCCCATAGATTCAAGTACGCCACAATAGATTCTGGCATTTGAGAAGTTAAAGCGATCTAATCGCTTGAGTTTGATAGTTATTAAGTCTCGAGTGCTAAAAAGTATTAAAGGGTCAATTCCTCAATATGATAAAATCAAGGATTTTATGAAGGCCATTAAGGAATAATTTGAAAGTTCTGATAAAGCTTTGGCCAGTACCTTAATGAAGAGGCTTTCAAGCATGAGGTTGGACAGTTCTAAAGGTATACGGGACCATATTATGGAAATGAGAGATATTACTACTCAACTCAAGTCTTTAAAAATTAAGATTTCTAACTTTTTTGTAGTCCATTTCATTTTGAATTCTCTACCTATAGAATATAGTTATTTTAAAATTTTCTATAACACACATAAGAAAAAATGGTCTGTTAATGAACTTTTGATCATGTGTATTCAAGAGGAAGAAAGATTAAAACAAGAGAAGTAAGATATAAAGCATGAAAGTACCAATCTTGCTACTCATGGTAAAGACAAAATGGAATAGAGTACTCCTAAAAGAAAGAAGGATATTGCAGATCCAATGAAGCATTATGGCAATAAAGATGTGTGTTTCTTTTGTAAGAAAAAGGAACACATAAAAAACTGCATAAAGTATAAGAAATAGCTTGAAAAGAAAGGTACTTTTATATCTCTAGTGTATCATGAATTCTTTTCTATTGATGCTCCTTGTAATACTTGGTGGATTGATTCTGGTACTACAATTCCTAATGATTACATTATCTATCTATAGAAATTCGACTTTAATGTTGGACCTGATAATGATCCTAAGTCATTTTTATAAGCCATGAGCGAAAATAATTTCATATACTGGTATGATGCCATGAAGGATGAGATGGAATTGATGATTAAAAATCAAGTCTAGGATCTCATTGAATTATCTAAGGATGCTTCAGCCATTGGTTGTAAATGGGTCTATAAATCCAAAAGAGACCCCTCAGATAAACTTAAATGATATAAGGCTATACTTGTAGCTAAGAATTTTACTTAAAAAGAAGATATTGACTATCATGAAACATTCTCTTTAGTTTCAAACAAAGATTCATTGAGGATAATTATAGCTTTAGTAGCTCATTTTGATTTAGAGTTGCATCAAATGAATGTGAAAATGATATTTCTGAATGGAGATCTAGAAAAGATAGTATACATAACTCAGTTTGAAGGTTTCTATACAAATAAAGATAGTCATCTTGTATATAAGTTTAAAAAATCTATATATGGGCTTAAACAAGCCTCCTGCCAATGGTATATGAAATTTTATGGTGTTATTAGCTCTTTTGGCTTTACAAAAAATATTATGGATCAATGTATATACTTACATATATCTGGTTCTATATGTAGATGATATATTACTTGCAAGCAGTGATTTGGGTTTGTTAAAATAGATAAAACTATTTCTTTCTCAAAACTTTGAGATGAAGGCCATGGGTGAAGCCTCTTATGTATTGACATAGAGATTCACAAAGATAGATCATGAAGGATTTTAGATTTGTCTCAAAAGACCTACATCGAAAAGATTTTGGAAAGATTTAAAATGATAGATTGTACTCCTACAGTTGAACCCATTATAAAATATGATAAATTCAATCAGAATCAAAGCCCACAAAATGAATTAAAAAAAGAGCAAATAAAGAACATTCCATATACATTTGCAGTGGGAAGCTTGATGTATCATAGGTTTGTACAAGATCTAATATAGCATATATAGTAGAAATTTTAGATAGATATCAAAGCAATCCTAGCCTTGATCATTGGAAAGCTACAAAGAAGCTATGTGATATCTACATGGAACAAAGCATTACATACTTACCTATAGGCATACTGATCACTTGGAAGTAAATGGTTATTTGGACTCGAATTTTGGTGGATATGTGGATACAAGAAAGTCTACTTTAGGATACACTTTTCTTCTTATTGGAGGTGCCATATCTTAGAGAAGTCATAAGAAATCAATAGTCGCTTCATCTATCATGAAGGCAGAGTTCATTGTATACTATAAATCTACTTTATAGGCAATATGAATGAGGAATCTCATTTCTGATTTAAAAGTTATTGATTCTATTGTAAAATCAATAAAGATTTATCATGACAACTCCACTGTAGTTTTTTTCTAAGAATGATTTAGAAATTACAGCAAGTACATCAATATAAAGTATTGTACTATTAAAGATCATGTCAAGAAGCTTGAAGTGGATATCAGTACTAAATTAATAGTTGTAAACTTCATGACTAAAAAATTATTGGCCAAATAGTTTAAAAATCATGTGAATCATATAGGAATCATTAGTTCAATTTTTACTTGATTTACTTCTTGTATAATACTTATTCTTAGAAATAAAGGACATAATTTTTGTTTTGTGCACATAAAATTCATATCATAAAGTTAGACTCTGAATTGCTTATATAAAATTATTCATAAAGAAAAAGTATAAAATGCTTAAATAAAAAAGTTTCATGCATTATGATATATGAAAGAGAGTATTTAGTTTTTGGGATATGACCGCCATGATTCGTATATTAAAATTTCTTATTTAAGTGGGAGTTTTTTACTTGAGTTGATTTATGACCATATTATAGTTTTGTTCATTACCTATTCGATATATTAATTATGACACATGGACCAAGTGGGAGAATATTGTACTCGTCCCATATATTAGGAACTTAATATGGCCCACTTGTGATCTAATTAATTAAAGAGAATTTAAGATAATTAAAATGATATTAAGTGATTAAAGCTCTTTTGAGATAAAGATAGACTTGGTCAAAATGAGGACTCCACTACGGATATGCTTTTTTAATGAAAAGAAGAATTTATGTCAGTTTAAAAGAGTCCATAGTTTAGCATATAAATACAACTTATGACTCTCTATCAAGCATAGGCATTGAGATCCTCTAGCATAGACTAGAAAAACTCTTTTGTCGTGTTCTTTTATAAGATTCAAGATCAAAAGGGGATCTGTCTAGTAGATTCATCTCTTTTCTTCATCTTTGATTCGTTCAAGCTTGAACAATAATAGCTGGAGATATGTTAATTTTCATATATAGATTTAATTTTCTTACATAGTGATGAACCATAAATAGTATCTAAAGGTAAATTTTTAATGACGACCTTTTTGGTGACAACAAATTAAGAAATGGTCTGCAAATAATCCAAAAATTTAGTAAGAAATTAATGACCAAAAAGATTTTTTTAATGATGATTTATTTTCATGACTGAAAACTTTCTTTTGTGATGAATTATTAATGGTCACTAAAATCCTATTTTTTTGTGATGGGGTGTAAGAAGATTATTGGTGTTGATTTTGATCAATCACTATTTTTTTTTATTTCTTTTTATAAAGTTGAATACGAAATATGATTCATAATACAATGA
Organism: Cocos nucifera; assembly: GCA_006176705.1. Classification (NCBI taxonomy): domain Eukaryota; kingdom Viridiplantae; phylum Streptophyta; class Magnoliopsida; order Arecales; family Arecaceae; genus Cocos; species Cocos nucifera. The sequence continues at coordinate 373,920 of QRFJ01000149.1, forward strand.
TAAAACATAAAATCTTATATTCACATGATTAGGTTATAGCGGCAAAATGCAGTCTAAGTTTGACCAAAAGAACATTTTGATTAATATTGCACTGGTTCCATGTCATCAACATCTTAGGTTGTGTCATTTGCACTTGACACAAAAGAATCAGAAAGGAGAGCTTCCAACCAGAGCAAGAACCCTTCCAATTCTCAATGCCTAATTGTAAAGCCAAATGCTTGTATTCCATATTAATTTTTCTAAAGTTTCAATATGCTTAGCTATAAAGCTATTTTTGGATGCGCAGTGTTGCGGGGGATGGCATCTTTAGTTTCACATCGGTTATGAGTCAAGAGAAAATATGACTTATATAGATTAGAACCTTCTTTCTTATGTGAGGTGTCTTTTAAAGAATAAAACCATAAGGACCTATGCCATAAGTGCTAAAAGCTGAAGCGGATAATATCTTACATATGCAAGCACGAAAGCAAATCGAGCTATCCAACCCTTGACCGCAATAATGGACCCATACTTTCTCTTGACTTGGTGGGGGGGGGGGGCTGATATTATGGGGTGGCATCTTTAGTTCTACGATTGTGAGTCAAGAGGAAGTATAGCTTATATAGATTGGAACCTTCTCTCCCATGTGAGATACATTTTAAATGGACAAAACCATGAGTACCCCATATCATAAGTGTCAGAGGTTGAAGCAAACAATATCTCATGTATACAGGTATGGAGGTAAACCCAGCCATTCGACCCTAATAGGCAGTATGAGATATGTATGATATTATCATCGAATATGAAGACTGAGCATGCATGTGCATGGTGCAAAGAACTTTGCTTTGTGTTCAAGTAACCTATACTTTAAATTTTGAGTGGGGTAAAGTTGGTGCAAATTTATATCTATCCATCCGCGCTGCTAACTAGAAAATGGATGGGAGCATCATATCCCCTCACTAATGTCAACCACTCCTTTGTTGAAGCATGTGTCATGACAAGCAACAACAATTGATAGGATAATTTCAATAAGTGATCATCCACATGGAAATATAGTGAGGATGCTCTGCCATGAGCATTACTTGAATAAAGAATTAGGAGGTGTTCTATACGAAACCTAGAAGATTTTGGAGTTGAATACATGCCAAAGGATGCAAATGTCCAAGAAATTTGGATGGCAAGTATGGAGAAAGCAGCCGGAAGAAACATGTATGGAGGATGATGTGGGGCAGTGGAGCAGAAACCCACCCTTAGAAATGTTTGTTTTTGGATAATTCCATAATTATTAGGATAATGAGGCCAGACAAAGAATTAGATGTCATTGGTTGTATGTGGATATGCCATTGAATAATATATGTGTGCTTAAGGCATGGGAAACTCAAAATCTATAGGATCGCTAAGTTAATTTACAGAAAATTGGAACTTAACATTTAATAGACAAATGAAAAACAATTATTGCAAAAGAAAGTGTGGATTCTGGAAGTTAAATCCAGCTCAAGAATATAGGAATTCAAATGGGATTGTATTTTTATACAATTGCACACCTTGTTGGAATTCCCAGAAGACTCTTCACATCTTTTTGATCAAGCTCAACTACAATGGTATAAGGCTTCAACCAGTGCACAAGCTCAACTTGGCTCAGGCAAGATGTTGAGAAATATGTTAGGTGCTTAATAAAGCATTCACTTTTAATACCATCCAAGTTAACTATGAATTTTCTTTTATCCATTGGATGCTAAAGAATATAATTGAGGGTCCTTTTTTTATAGGTAAATAATTTATCTAAAAATCTATATTTTTTTTAAATAAATATTTTTCAGACAATATTTAGATAGAAAAATAATTTACATATGTTTTTTTATGTATAGAAAAGTTGCTCCAAAATGTATTATTCATGTTTTTTTGTATCACTACTTTTCTGGATAAGTTGTTAAAATTTATTTATATTTCCTATAATATCCCTTATATTTTTCAGATTTGGAGAAAATGTATGACTGAGTTGTTGAGCATTGAAAGATGGGGACATTGGAAATAAGAATAGGATGTTTTAGATATAAAATTAAATACCTACTTTATTGGCTGATAGAAAAATGATTTAACCACCCTTAAAGTGGATAAGATTTTCTCTTGTTTCATGGATAAATGCTATTCAAGGAAAAGTAACTTTTCTATCTTAAAAATAATGTAAACATGGATAAGTTGGCCCATGAAAAAGTGAACCAACTTTTTCATAATATTTACCTATAAAAGAATAGGGCCTAAAGAGTAACACACATGCATGTAAACCTGAAACTTTTCAAAGTTTTGACTTCTGATTTCATACCTGATAAGTAAGAGTATGGTGGTTGGCAATGCCTTAAATTTTTCTTTTTAATCCAAATTAAATTGAACATGATATTCTTAAAACACACACACACCCATGCACGCACGCACGCACATAGGGAGTTGCAAACTCATGACCAAGTGCATCTTGAGGTAGATAGTCTCAAAGCTACCGTCATGCTTCTTTCTGTTCTTGATAACACCAATATCCCCCCTCTTCCTTCCACTAGTCACCATGGCAAAGCTTCCAACATCAAACTTGTTGAAGTCTATTATCTTTTTCAAGCAATGAAATGGAAGGGAAGATGTCTAGGCCACAATCTAGCAAAAAACTTCACTAATTATATTTTATTTTTATAGAAGTTTGAATTCTTCCTTCGTAATCGAATGCGCTCGACTTTTGGTTAGACTCTTTGTGAGATTTTTTTTAATTATGGTTAATTATTTATTTTATAAAAATAGACTAATTATATGATCCAGATTAATAGACATGTATGTAAGCCCAATATTATTAGTGATCCTTGTGTTTTGAGCTATGTACACTTTATGTTGAGTAGTATGATTAGAGTGACATAGTGTAGGCATGAACCCAAATTAAGCCCATAATGGGAGGGCCAATTAGGGTTAGGGTTTTAAATGGCTAGATCCCATCTCCACATCTTATAAATATTATAAGATTAGTTTTCAGGCTTGCCCCATTGAATAGCTACCTGTTGAGAGAAAGCTGGAGAGAAGGACTTGGCCTTTGATGTTCATCTGAGCATCTATGATTTAGAATCAACGGCGAATATAGGTACGTGTTCTAAATCTTAGAATAATTCTGTGTTCTGAATCCACATAGTGTTTATAATTATTTTACATGTGGAGATCTATTCCTAAAAATAGTTTTATATTCTAATCTTCTGCATGAGGTCCATGAAAAAATCTCCAACATCTTTTCCTCTAGGTCATTCTGATCACGAATAGGCTCCTTTTCTTTCATTCAAAAAAGGAAAAAAAAGATAGGCACCTTTTTGATAGACTCTGTTGATGGTAAAATAACCCCCGTTGAAGTCCAGTTGGATATCCGATCTTGATATAGTACCATCTATATTCGTGACAGCCAAGTCCAAACCTTTGCCAAGTTGATTCTTTGGTTCAAGCAGATTCCGAAATGTCGACCTCCAGATCTTGTACACCGACAGACCTTTTCAATGACAATTCCTCTAGTTTCCTCCTAATAATAGCAGACCTTGCCAAGTCACATTGTGAAGTTCGGCCAGACGAACTTGAACGATAAAAGCTGCTGGTTTCGATCCCTAGCCCAGAATGGATAATAGTTGCCCCATGAGTATAGGCCTCCGGTACTGTCCGACCTTGACTAGCGATCGATCTTGAAGGCAACCAAATTTCTTTACTTCACTTTGCAGATAGTAGATCTTGCCAATCTTACATTAGCAACTTTGGATAGACGAACTTAAGTCAGTAAGAGACCTTCACCATCAATATAAGTCCGACCTTCAATATGGAATAAGCAGTAGCCACTACGCAAGGAATGGATCTCAGTATCCTTCCATCCCAGCTTCGAGTCAATCTTGGATATTCATTGAACTTCCTCCAGAAAGCATGATCACAGTCCTAATTAAAGGATCCACCATTCTTTTTGACCTCCAGCCCTCCAAACTAGAGCATTTAGACCCACCCTTGATCGACCTTGAAGGTGGCTGAGCTTCCAAGAGTAGTCAAGATAGCTCCAGTAGGATCCAAACTCAGAACCTAGTTATGAGCCCATCATCCACTATTTAGAAGCTGACCTTCAAGCTCGATTAGCCCAACTTCAAGTTTTCAATCTCAACATGAATAGCTCGCTACCAAGCTCAGAAGCCTCTGATCTTCCATTTGAACTTTAGCAAATGAAATCCAACCGCCAGCAAATCATGATAAATGATAGTCCACTCTTCATAACAAACTTCAAATAGCTCAAACGGCTTTCTGACATTTTGTTATAGTTATCACTATCATTCTGTTATAGGCTCTATCTATATAAGAAATCCTTCAGATACGTTATTCTCTCTAAGCTCTTCTCTCCACTCTATTCTCCTGCGTACTCCATTCTTATTGACCAGAAAGCTAATTTGACTATCAAAAGATCCATGTCGGAGCCACCCACCTTCAGCTCAAACTTATTTTGTAGGTCTTGTCGATGAGATCGTCTTCTCCAACTCTAGTGAACTCTAGCAGTCGATCTTTTTCTGCACTAACAGAATTGGTACTAGAGGAAGGGCCTTTAAGCCCTTGTTCTAAAAGGAGTACCCAGTTTAGTTCTTCTTCTTCCTCTCTTCTTCCATTCCTTTTTCCTCTAATCTTTCTTGTACTCTAGTGAGATGCCACCCAGGAAGGCTCCTTCCCGATGATCCATCGCCTCTACCATCAGATCTAGCTGATCAGCCCATTCTAGCTCCTTCACCAGCACCTCAACCACCTCTTCCAACAATGATGGTGGACATGGAGCAGTTCAACCTACTACTACCGTAGGTGAGACTCCTCATTGAAGTAGTACAGGCCATGCAGTAGGTTCTAGCACTAGCACTATTGGAAAGACCATCATCGGAGCACCAAAATTCGGTGCAAGAAACGCCCAGCTAGGTAAGTCAACCAGTAAAACCTAGAAAGAAAAAAATAAAGAGCAGAAAGTTTCTATTTCGAGCATGACTCTATCCCCGAAAAGTCTCTACCTCCATTGAGCCAGCCATCCTTTAAGATTCATGATTGAGATGATATTCTTGATCAAAAGCTCAAAAAGATGAATCGATAGATCAAAGAGCTCTATCATGCTGCTCTCATTCACAATGATGATATCTGCATCGAACCCCCATTCTCCACCTAGATTATCCAGGAGTCCATCATACCGAACTTCAAACTCCCTCAGTTTAAGAGTTATGATGGGATCTCGGAGCCCATCGACCACCTCAAAGCCTTCTAGACTATGATGCTTCTCCATGACGTGTCGGATGCTATTCTGTGTCGGGCTTTCTCCTCCATCTTGAAGAGAGCAGTGAGAAATTGATACTCGCATCTCAAATCAGATACCATCTACTCTTTTGATTAGTAAAGCCATCTATTTATGACTCACTTTATTAGCAGCCGACATTAGAGACGAGACTCGAACTCCCTTATCAATATCAAGAAGAAGAAAAGGGAGTCCATCTGTGCTTATGTCAGTCACTTCAACACTACTACTTTGGAGGTCTGAAACTTGGACCAATCTGTTGCCATGGTCATACTGAAGGACGGCCTTCTGAAGAACGATCTTCTCTTCTTCTTAGAGAAGAAGTATCCCTGAAACTTCATCGATATGCTAGTCTGGGCTGAGGGTTGTGCCCGAGCTAAGGAAGCTTTTAAGCTTCATGACAAGGAAGCCATAGGAGAGCAGCAAGCGAGAGAATCTAGCAAGTCCGCACCTGTAGAGAAGCCAAGCGAAGCTCGACCACATTCGAGAATCCCTCCTGAACATCGAAGAGTCCGAACTCCACCTCGGAGTCATCGGTCAAGAAGCTAGGATCGAAGGATGCGGCGAAGCCTCCCTCCTAGAAGATTTTGCAACTATTCTTCCCTCAATGCTTCAAAGACTCAAGTGCTGATAGAGATAAAGGAGCAATTATCAAGACCAAAGAGATTGAGGACCCACCCAAGCAAGCGCAACCCAAACAAGTATTGCTTATATCATCGTGACCATGGTCACAAAACTAAGGAATGCATCTAGCTCTAGGATGAGATCAAGAAGCTGATCAGATAAGATCGACTGGATTGATTCTTGCAACGTCGGTCAGAAAAAAGAGAGGATCGACTGAGAGCTCTTCCACAGCCTGAGCCACCCTGACAAGAAGAGCCATCAGGAGATCGACCCCCAATTGGAATTATCAACATAATTGCTAGGGGACATCGGTAGGGGGAGGCCAATAGATGATAGGGTCAACAAAAAAGTAGAGGACTGAGGAACCCATGGCTTTCACTGATGAAGATGCACAAGGGGTTTAATTTTTGCATAATGATGTGGTTGTAGTCACTTTGAATATTGCCAATTATAATGTATGTCGCATTTTGATTGATAATGGAAGCTCTATTAATGTTTTATTTTACGATACTTTTTTTAAAATATCTATACCTGATAGTCATATGGGACTAATAAATTTTTCATTAGTGGGGTTCACCGGTGATGCTGTACCATTGAAGGAACAATCACTTTGCTAGTTATGGTAGGTTGGCACCCAAAATAATCTAGAGCTCAGATTGATTTTCTGGTGGTAAAGTCTCCTTCTGCCTACAATGCGATTCTCGATCGATCTGGATTGAATGGACTCTGAGCTGTGGTATCAACATATTATTTGAAGATAAAGTTTCTAATAGAATATGGAGTTGGAGAGGTCAAGAGGGATCAAGCCCTGGCACATCATTGTTACATAATTGCTCTATAAGAAGAAAAGCAGCTAGAATCTTGTCTGATAGATGGACTTGATGCCTGAGGTGACTTAACTAAAGAACGAGGGGGAATCAATCGACGACCTTATTACAGTCCCTTTGAATGATGAAAATGATGACAATACGGTTTAGATTGGCTTCAACTTGAGTGAAGAAGTTAGAAGGTAGCTTGTCACTTTTCTGTAAAGGAATCACTACTACAAAAATGGCCTATGACAGCAGTTACAAAAATGGCCTATGGCAGCGATTTTTGAAACCGCTGTCATATCTCCTATGGCAGCAGTTTTCGTTAACCGCTGCTATAGGTCGGACCTATGGCAACAGTTCTTGTAACCGCTATCATAGATTTGACATATAGTAGCAGTTAGAGAAAATCGCTGTCGTATGTCGGACCTATAGCAGCGGTTACAAAAAATTGCTGCCGTAGGTCGATCTATAGCAGCGGTTCATTGTAACCGCTGCCATAAATTGGACCTATAGCAGCGGTTAGTAGGAATCGCTACTATAATCTAATTTATGGCAGCGATTAATTGTAACCGCTGTCATATATTTTTTTTTTTAGAAACCACTGCTATAATCTGATTTATGGCAGTGGTTAATTATAACTGCTACCATATATATATATATTTTTAAAATATTATATAATTTTAAAATTTGATGTTCATCTTCATCATTTATTATCTAAATAATTATCATTAGAGTATCTTCGCAAAAGGTTGCCTCGATCCGATGGCCTTAGCTTCGTCGATCAGAAAAATTTGATTTCGATGACCACGAACGATGATGTGATGATCTGATAGATGGAGACCTCCGATGGATCCAAAAATCTGTAACGATGATTTTGATGATGTTTGTAGCATACTATCAAAGTTTTACTTCAATCGAATATCATTATCTTGGTCAATTTAGTATAGGTTAGTTTCGACCGTTAAATAATAAATGAGTGATCAAAGTACCAAACAGTGTTCGATTATGAGATTTTTTTTTTTATAAATGATCTTGGCTACTACTTTAATCATTTTTTATGGTGGTGATTATAAAATTTAACTCATGAGATAAAGAATGATCTAAAACTACACATCCTCTGTAACCATTCTGAAACTTTAGTGGTTGTTATGCTCGTGCTTTTGCAATATCTAATTAACATGAATAGTTTATATGAAAATGATTTAAATTTTACTATTATCACCATATAAAATATTTAAACTTATAACAAAGATCATTTAACTAAAAAATTATCTCATAATAGGATGCCGTTTAACCCTTTGATCGTTTATTTCTAATTTAACAACGAAAATCATTCCATACTAAATTGATCATGATAACGATATCCGATTGAAGTGAAACTTTGATAGTATACTACAAACATCATTGAGATCATTATTACAGATTTTTGAATGAGATCTCCATCTATTAGATCATTGCATCATCATTTATGATCGTCGAAATTAAATTTTTCAATCGATGAAGCTAGGGCCATCGGATCGAGCCGACCTTTCGTGATGACACTCTAATGATAATTATTTAGATAATAAATAATAAAGATGGACATTAAATTTTAAAATTATATAATATTTAGAAAAAAATTAAAAAAAATAATTTTTATCTATGGCAGCGGTTATCAAAAATCGCTGCTATAGATCTACGACAGCGGTTATAGAATCGCTGCTGTAGATTTATGGCAACAATTTTGGATAACCGCTGTCGTAGATGTATGATAGTGATTTGATAACCGCTGCCATAGATCTATGGCAGTGGTTTGATAATCGCTATCGTAGGTTAGGTTAAAAATTCTTAAATTTTTCCTTCCTTCTCATGCACGCTCTATCTCTCTCGCTCTCTCTCTCCCCCTCCTCTTCATCGTCGGTGAGGCTCCTCCCCCCAACCAACATCGCCCCTCCTTCCTCCCGACCGACGTCGCCCCTCCCTCGGCATCGCCCCTCCTTCCTCCTGACCGACGTCGCCCCTCCTCGGCATCGCCCCTCCTCCCCGCAACCGATGTCGCCCTCCTTCCTCCCTCCCTCTCCGACCCCCCATCCCTGGCCGCCCCTCTTCGCCACCCCCCCACCTGGCCCCCCACCCCTCCATCCGACCCTCCCTCGGTCCCCAGCGAAATCTCTCGATCGACATCACCCCTCTTCCCCACGATCGACATCGCCCCTCCTTCCCCTCGGTCAGCATCGCCCCTCCTCCCTCCGACCGGCGTCGACCCTCCTCCCTCCGACTGGTGTCGCCCCCCTCCTTCCCCCTTCCTCTCCAGCCCCCCATCCCCGACTGCCCCTCCCCACTAACTGCCACCCCACCCCCACTCGGCCCCCACCCCTCCATCCGACCCTCCTTCGGCCTCCAACAAAACCCCCCTCCGGTGAACCCCATCCGACCCTCCCTCGCCCTCTTATGAAACACCCCGTCCAGCGAACCCCCATCCACTCTTGACCCTCTGCCGTCCCCCCCTGTAAAACCCTCCCCATACTCTATCCTCCTCCGACCCCATTGCGAAACCAAACCCCCTTTCAACGAGCCCCCTCCACCTTCCTTCGGCCCCCGCGAAATCCCACCATTCTGACCCTCCCTGGCGAGTGCGAAGCCTCCTTCGACCTCCTCATCACTGTGCCCTGGCCCCCCATCCCCAGCCGTCCTACTTTCTCTCTCTTTCCTCTTTTTCTCTCTTCTCTATCTCACTATCTTGCTTTTATTTTGCAGGTTACCTCTAGTGACGTCGTTTTCCTCTAGCATCATCATTGGTGACCCTTAGAGCTTTTGGTGCGATCCACTCTCTATAGCCACAGGTATAATTTTTTTTAATTTTATAGTATTATTTATTAATCATGTATATTTATAATAATCTATAAAATATTTATAATAAATATTATAAATATTTATTATAAATATTATAATTATCTACATGTCGTAGTTTTTGGGTCATGCTGTGGTGGTAGCCTTGGATTGTGCCATATCGATGATTGTGGACTAAATCTATCATCGGATTGGGTTTGAATCGGAACCTAAATATTCAGATCCGAATCTAATTTAATCACTAGTACCGGATCCGAACCTAAATACTCGATGGATCTATACTTGAGAGAGGAAGAGAGGGATCCGACCTCATCGCCATCATTAATTATTTATGAATGTAATTAATGTTGTAGAATTTATTGCATAACATTTTTTGAATGGTTATATCTTGTTGCTTTTATTTATTACATTGCATAATGATAGATCCGTCAATTGATTAGTATACATAATCTCTGGCATCCGTATAATTATATGTAATTATATGGATTAGAGAATTATGTACAATGATCAATTAATTATCCAATGTGGATAGTTTAAAAATTACATATAATTCTATAGATAATTACAGTAATCAAATGGTATGCTAAGGATTTCGAATAAAATTTTGGATAGTATTTTTTTTTTATTCTTCCTACATGGGAGAACTAAGAAAAAATGCTGTTGAAATTTCATTCGATCCCAGTTGCATATTATTTGATTACTGTAATGAACCTATAGAATTAATATAATTTCTGAATGGGATAGGACCTATCTTTATCTATTAGTTGGTGATAGGGTGCATTTATTACATATCTAAAAATGATATTTAATCTGAGTTCCACACATGATTTACTTGCAGTATCATCATTTTAAAAATGGATAAGGGGTGGATGAAGTTTAGTAGGCTCTCGCCAGAATATAAGGCTGGACTTTAAAAATTTCTTGATTATGCTATAGAAAAATTTGGGGACCATGGACTAATCCAATATCCTTATAAAAACTATATGGATGGACCGTGGCTATCTCATCAAGATATCAATGATCACCTCACTATTTATGGCTTTAAAGCCTGTTACAAAATTTGTTGGGACCAATATGGTGAGGGCAGGCCGCAAGGAGGCGATCAACCTAAAGGAGGAGTGAAACAAATGGTTCATGATATTTTTTCATTTGTTGGCCATAATGATGGTGCATCTATGTCTATGTCTGATTCTATGATTGATCGAATGACAAACAGTGAGGATGTGGAGAAGGTCCGCAAGTTGATGGAGGATGCTAATATTCTGTTATATCCCGGATGTGAAAAGATGGCGAAGCTTCAATTCTTAATCCGATTGTATCATGTGAAATGCTCCAACGGATTTAGTAATAATGGAGTGAACTGCATACTAGAGCTTTTGGAGGATATTCTTTCGAATGATACACGAATTTCGAAGAATAATTATGAGGCATCGAAGATTATTGAATAGCTGGGCTTTACTTATACCAAGATACATGCATGTCCCAATGATTGCATGCTCTATTGGGAGGGGGATGTCAACTGCAACGAGTGCATGAGGTGCGGTGTATCAAGATGAAAATAGAATAAAGATGGTACATCGACTCATGTACCTTAAAAGTTGATGTGGCACTTTTCTTTGATTTTGAGACTATAAAAGTTGCTTATGTCAGCAAAGACATCGAAGGACATGAGATGGCATGAAGAGGACCGAACAAAAGATGATGCATTGAGGCATCCAGCCGATGGAGAGGCATGGCAGAAGTTTAATGAATTACATCCTGACTTCATACAAGAGATACATAATATGAGATTAGGCTTGTCGTGCGACGATTTCAACCCATTCAAGCATATGAATACTGTCCATAGTGTATGGCCAATATTTATTCATATTTACAACCTCCCACCATAGATGTGTATGAAAAAATCCTTTGCTTTTATGATAGTGCTCATCCCTGGACTGATGGAGGTAGGTAATGATATTGATGTTTATTTGCAGCCTCTTATTGTCGAGCTGAAATAGTTATGGAGCATTCAAGGTGTTCCGACTTTTGATGCTTTGTTGAATGAGTCATTCTCCATGCGCACAGTGCTTTTATGGATAATAAATAACTTTCCAGCCTATGCCCTAATATTAGGTTGGAGCATCAAAGGTGAGCTAGCATGCCCGACCTGTGGAAGATACATCCGATCTAAAAGGTTGACACATCGGAGGAGCTTTAGCTATATGGGGCATCGATGTTTCTTCTATCGAAACCATCCATACAGAAGGGATGCACACTCCTTCGATGGCACTAATGAAGAAGGTGAGTGATAAGTGGTAAAAATATACTAATAAAAGTATTAAATTATAAAATAAATTAATCTATTTTTTTAGAAATTAATATTTTTATTAATTTTATATAGGAAAGAAGGTCACCAACATAAAGATCTTATTTTTTTGGTTCAGATGAAATAAATTTTTGGCAAAATGGACTTCAAACGAGCCCAGAATTGAATTTCGAAAAAAAAAGAAAAATCGTCAATGCAACGCTGATGTCAGGATGATGTCAGCATTTCTCGCGGTGCATGGTGGACCATCTGAAGGGTATTTCGAGAATTTCACAATAAGAGGCATGCTCCAATTGGATGAAGAACGCGGCGGTCCATGCAACACCGGGCTCGCGCATGGTCCATGAAGGATAATTTGAAAATTCTGGCTGATCCAACGGGCGGTTTTCACTGAAGCTTGATCGAACGGTCAAAAAGAAGGCACTGATGGACGGCATCCGTAGCTCCCGATCGAGATCCAATGGTTGAGATTCATCTCGACGTTAAATTATAGATCAGAAGCCTTCTTTCAATGCGATCGGATGGCCCAGATTTGATCCAATGATTGATCCAACGGCTGATATTAAATCTGATTTGATCTGGGTTATTTTAAGGGGTTTTTGAGTGGTTTTTAACCGTTTGATCAACATCTAACAGCCAAAATTATCCAGATCTTAATTTGAGTTGTTTTGGGAGTCTTAAACCTAGTTTTTGATGGATTTTGGGGGAAAATCAAACTCTTTATCTATAAAAACCTATGGTTGTCATGAGAAAAAAAGAAGAATCAGATAGAGAGAGAGAGATAGAGAGAGAGATGGGGAGAAAGAGAGAGAGGGAGAAAAAGAGAGAGAAAGAGAGAGGAGAGAGGTAGAAAGAGAAGAGTGATTTGTAAGAAAATCAAAAAGAGTTTTTGATTTTTCTTCGACGATCGAGACATCGATCAAGGAGCCTCTTCTTCTTCACCAAGTTCTCCACATCAAGAGCAGCAGACAATCAATTTCAGCAATCAAACAATCTAATTTCTCTATGCTTTTTATTTTATTTGCTATTTTTGAACTTATTATCATGAACTAAATTTTTTTTTACTAAGGCTAAGGTGTAGCCACTCTTTTGATGCAATATTCAGTGTGATTTATTTTTAAATTTTATTCATGAGGAGTATATAAATCTGATCTTAATGCTTTTAGATTACTGGCCATCTTCTAATTGATCTGATGAACATAGATGTTACGGACCAAGTACATCTATGTTAATGCTTCTTGATTATATACCTTGTATTATGAATCAAATTAGAATTCATATGCATGCGGGAATTTTAGTGCGCTTTGGACGCAGCGTATTTTAATTAGAGGGTTTCACAAAACTTAATGCATTAATATTTATTTAAATTACACCTGGACCAAAGGATAATTAATAAATATTAATAGTTTTGCTATGCCTGGACCAAAGGATAGTGAATAAATTAGGAGACTCCACCGTCACATGAAATAAAATTAATCTAAAAATCTGAATATTGTATTGACTGAGTTGGTGAACCGATTGCCTTAGTAATCCATTGCTCTTGAGTTTAAAACCCTAATAATTTACACTCTCTCTATTTAATTAAAAACTTTTAATTATTTTTTTTATTTTCTTTTATTTTCTTTAATTTCTTATTCTCATAAATCGATCTTCTAAATAAAGCATAGGAAAGAGCTTTTCAGTACTTATTTTCCAATCCTCTAGGGATGATACTCTACTCATTCACTTTATTACTTGATCGACTGGTGCACTTGCCATAGCTATAAATTAGCACGCATCAAGTTTTTGGCATCCGTTGCCGGGGATTGTGTCTAAAATAATATTAAAATTTTGATCCTAGCTTTACTTTAGAAATTTATTTTTAATTTTTATTATTTTAAAAAAAAATTTTTTTCAGTGCATGACACGTACTGGACATAGTAACTTACTACCTTTAGATCCAAAAATTGAAAGGAACTATTAGAAGACTACAACAAGAGAGAAACATGGCAGCTGAAGATCCTAACGACATCAATCTAGGATTGGATATGGCGACTGAAGGACAGCATGAAGCTATTCGACCAGTACATCATTCCATTAAATGATTATATCACACCATCTATAGCCGATGCAGCTTCGAGCATCAGGAGACCGCCTGTACGAGCAAACAACTTCGAAATAAAATCGGCGATGATCCAGATGATTCAATCAACTGTCCAATTCAGTGGACACGTGCATGATGATCCGAATGCCCATATTTCTAATTTTCTTGAACTTTGCGATACTTTTAAAATTAATGGGGTGTCGGATGATGCTATTAGATTAAGGTTATTTCCTTTCTCTTTATGGGATAAAGCTAAGAGTTGGCTTCATTCTCTTCCTGCAGGTTCTATCACAACTTGGGATGTCCTAGCCCAAAAATTCTTAGCCAAGTACTTTCCACCTTCCAAGACTGCCAAGATGCGCAACGATATCACTTTCTTTATGCAGATGGACATGGAGACACTATATGAGGCTTGGGAGCATTTCAAGGAACTACTGAGGAGATGTCCACATCATCAACTACCCGTATGGCTTCAGGTACAAACTTTCTATAATGGTTTATCTCCTACTAATCATTCTATGATTGATGCAGCAGCAGGAGGAACCATTAATCGAAAAAATGGAGGAAGAAGCTTTCGATCTGATCGATGAGATGGCATCAAATAGCTATCAATGGCAGACAGAATGTATGATGCCAAAAAGACTAGCAGCTGTGCAGGGAGTAGATTGCGTGCCAACCTTACTAGCTGAAATTGCAGCCCTTAGAGCCGAAGTCAACAACTTAAAGGGAACAGCTATGCATATTCAGAGCATTACTTGTGACCTATGTGGAGGAGGACATGATACGAGCAATTGCCAGACAGGTAATCCTTTTGCTAAAACAACTGATACAGCTAATTATATTGGTAATTTTTTCAGGCCGCAACAAAACAATCCCTACTCCAACACATACAATCAAGGGTGGAGGCAGCACCCAAATTTCTCATGGAGTAATCAAAATGCAGCACAACAGCCACCTCCGAGGATTTCCAAGTACCTGAAAAGAAGTCCAACATGGAAGAGCTGATGGTCAAATTTATGCAAAACCAAGAAGCAACTATAAAAAATTTGGAAGCCAAACTTAGGCAGGACCAAACAGCAGCAATTCGAAACTTGGAGATGCAAATAGGTCAAATGGCTAAGATAATCTCCGAGAGACCTCAAGGATCCTTGCCAAGCAATACAGGAGACAAATCCAAGGGAGCAAGTCAATGCTATCACCCTAAGAAGTGGTACAAAGCTGGAGGAGCCACATCAGAAGAATGAGACTGAAGAGCCAACTACAAATAAGGAACCATCAACTAAAATTCATCAGTCACCAATACAACCAGCAGATGGATGGTCTCCAGGTATACGATTTGCTGATCCAAATGTGAAGCCCTACGTGCCGCCACTACCATTCCCAGAGAGACAAATACAGCATCCAGATAAGAAATTTTCTAATTTTTTTTTTCAAAATTTTAAAGAATTTACATATTAATATTCCTTTTGTAGATGCTATTACTCAAATGCCCAGGTATGCCAAGTTTCTCAAAGAAATCTTAACAAATAAAAAAAAGCTGAAGGAGCATGAGAGAATAAATTTGAATGAAGAATGCTCAGCAATACTTCAAAATAAATTACCACAGAAGTTAAAAGATCCAGGGAGTTTTACTATCCCCTGCATTATTGGTGATTGTAGTTTTGATAAAGTTTTATGTGATTTAGGAGCAAGCATAAATCTCATGCCTTTTTCTATTTTCAGGAAGCTGGGTCTAGGAGAACCAAAGCCTACCACTATTACTCTTCAATTAGCCGATAGATCCATTAAATATCCAAGAGGTATAGTGGAGGATGTCTTGGTAAAGGTAAACAAGTTTATTTTCTCTGTTGATTTTATTGTTCTTGATATGGAAGAAGATTATGATGTACCCCTTATTTTAGGGAGACCCTTTTTAGCTACTGGAGGAGCTTTAATAGATGTTCAATAAGAAAAATTAATTCTTAGAGTCCAAGATGAACAAGTTACTTTTAATATTTTCAAAGATACTAAACAAACTGATGATAATCAAACTTATTTTCTAATTGATATTATTGACAATCCATTATATGAGAATTCTGTAGAAAATAGGTTTGAGACTATAAAAGCGAGCAATGTCAAATTGAAAGAAGACTCGATCAAACATGAAAGTATTTCAATTGAAGTGACACCAGATTGATCCACTTTAGAACTCAAAGAAAGTCAAGCTGAAGACTATAAATCAGAACTACTAGATAGGTTATTTCTTTTCTTTTTAGTTTTGATCTTTTTTTTTCTTTTATTTTTTAGTAATTTATTATTGCTCTTTTACTGCTCTGGTGTGTATTTTCAATTTTGCAGAAAAATCAATGAAAACTCAAGCAAAATTTTAAAGCTCCAAAGAACCAGACTGAACCAAATCAGGTGTATTCCTTCCTATCCTTTATTGCACCCTTTATTTTTCTTTCTCCTTTAAGATAATGTAGAATAAGTTAAAAAAAAAAAAAAATCATGTGTCAAGAAGAAAATCTTGAGCAAGATAAACTGGATAAGTGATAAAAGATAGAATTATTTGCTTAATGAATGTAATGAGTTAAAGAAGTAGATTAGTTGGTCAACTTTTAGCAGCCTACTTAGGTCATTAAAAGACTATTAGCACTTTTTATTGCACATGCACACTAACAAGGCAAAGTAGGTATTGATTATAAGGCCAACTGGGGATTCAATTATCACTGAAAATTGATAATTAATATACATTCTAATCAAAGAAATTTGAATTTAAGGAAAGAGCTACCTGCCTATAAATAAAGTGCAAAAGACAGAGTATATGTAGATTGCCCAAAGCCTAGTAACTGGATCTCTACACCTAGGTCAAGTGTGAAAATTCACGTAAAACGGTGAAGGAAAGGTCAGGATGCTCAGCATAAATAAAAAAAAAAAGGGCAGTGTGAAAGCTACCTTAATTCATGAGTATAAAATTAAAAATGTATAGAAAATTGATCAAAATAGGTGATAAGAGAGGATACTTTTGTTCTTTTAATTTAATACTGAAATGCTAAAGTTAGTCATCACGAACACAAGTGCTATAGATCTTTGATGTACTCTAAGAAAGTTTTTAATTATATTGACTAAAAAATTTACTTCTGAAGCTCAATGCTTAGTTAGCAGTATTTTCTAAACTTTTTGACCTTTAATCCTAGATTTTATCTTTGTGATGGATAATCTTATTGAAACATGGTATTAAATAAAATATTGCTAAGGAACTAGCAATGACTAAGTTGGAGGATGTGATAAGTGGTAAAAATATACTAATAAAAGTATTAAATTATAAAATAAATTAATCTATTTCTTTAGAAATTGATATTTTTATTAATCTTATGTAGGAAAGAAGGCCATCAATATGAAGATCTTATTTTTCTGATTCAGATAAAATAAATTTCAGACAAAACGGACTTCAAACGAGCCCAAAATTGAATTTCAAAAAAAAAAAATCGTCGACGCAATGCTGACGTCAGCATTTTTCGCGGTGCACGGTGGACCATCTGAAGGGTATTTTGGGAATTTTACAGTAAGAGGCGCACTCCAATTGGCTAAAGAATGCGGCGGTCCATGCAACACCAGGCTCGCGCATGGTTCATGGAGGGTAATTTGGGAATTTTGGCTGATCCAATGGGCGATTTTCACTGAAGCTTGATCGGACGGTCGAAAAGAAGGTGCTGATGGATGGCATCCACAGCTCCCGATAGAGATCCAACGGCTGAGATTCATCCCGGCATTAAACTATAGATTAGAAGCCTTCTTTCAATGCAATCGGACTGCCCAGATTTGATCCAATGGTTGATCCAACGGCTGATATTAAATTCGATTTGATTTGGGTTATTTTAAGGAGTTTTTGAGTGGTTTTTAGACCGTTTGATCAACATCTAATGGCTAGAATTACCCAGATCTTAATTTGAATTGTTTTGGAAGTCTTAAACCTAGTTTTTGATGGATTTTGGGGGAAAATCAAACTCTTTATCTATAAAAACCTATGGTTGTCGTGAGAAAAAAAGAAGAATCAGACAGAGAGAGAGAGACCGAGAGAGAGATGGGGAGAAAGAGAGAGAGGGAGAAAAAGAGAGAGGGAAAGAGAGAGGAGAGAGGTAGAAAGAGAAGAATGATTTGTAAGAAAATCAAAAAAAGTTTTTGATTTTTTTTCGACGATCAAGACATCGATCAAGGAGTCTCTTCTTTTTCACCAAGTTCTCCACATCAAAAGCAGCAGATAATCAATTTCAACAATCGAACAGTCTAATTTCTCTATGCCTTTTATTTTATTTGATGTTTTTGAACTTATTATCATGAACTAAATTTTCTTTTAGTAAGGCTAAGGTGTAGCCACTCTTTTGATGCAATATTCAGTGTGATTTATTTTTAAATTTTATTCATGAGGAGTATATAAATCTGATCTTAATGCTTTTAGATTACTGGCCATCTTCTAATTGATCTGATGAACATAGATGTTATGGACCAAGTACATCTATGTTAATGCTTCTTGATTATATACCTTGTATTATGAATCAAATTAGAATTCATATGCATGCAGGAATTTTAGTGCGCTTTGAACGCAGTGTATTTTAATTAGAGGGTTTCACAAAACTTAATGCATTAATATTTATTTAAATTACATCTGGATCAAAGGGTAATTAATAAATATTAATAGTTTTGCTATGCCTGAACCAAAGGATAGTGAATAAATTAGGAGACTCCACCGTCATATGAAATAAAATTAATCTAAAAATCCAAATATTGTATTGACTGTGTTGGTGAACCGATTGCCTTAGTAATCCATTGCTCTTGAGTTTAAAACCCTAATAATTTACACTCTCTCTGTTTAATTAAAAACTTTTAATTATTTTCTTTATTTTCTTTAATTTTTTATTCTCATAAATCGATCTTCTAAATAAAGCATAGGAAAGAGCTTTTCAGTACTTGTTTTCCAATCCTCTAGGAATAATACTCTACTCATTCACTTTATTACTTGATCGACTGGTGCACTTGCCATAGCTATAAATTAGCGTGCATCAATGAGGTGTTTGGCCGAATGTTTGAGAGTGAAGTACTTAGAGAGTTGGATGGTCTCAGTGTTGAATTTAAAAAAGATGATCCGATTGATGATAAAAAAAGGAAGCATCGATCAAAGAAAGATGACACACTTTAATTGAAGAAAAAAGAGCATTTTCTTTGACTTGCCATATTGGAAGATAAACTTATTGTGCCACTGCTTAGATGTAATGCACATTAAAAAGAATATGTGCGAGCTCCTTTTGGCAACAATCTTGAATATCAAGGATAAGACCAAGGATGACTTGAATTTTTGACTTGACTTGAAAGAATGGAGTATTAGAAGATCACTCCATCCAGAGCCAGCAGGGGGAGAATAGTTTAGGCTTCCTCATGCATGCTATGTTCTAAATGCCTTCGAACGATCCATATTTCACTACTACAAAAATGGTCTATGACAGTGCTTACTATGGCAGCAATTTTCAAAACTGCTGTCATAACATCTATGGCTGCGGATTTTGTTAACCGCTGCTATAGGTTGGACCTATAGCAGTGGTTAACAAAAATCGCTGCCATAGGTCGGACCTATAGCAGTGGTTACAAAAAATCACTGTCATAGATCGACCTATAGCAGTGGTGGTCGGACCTATAGCAGCGGTTACAAAAAATCGCTATCATAGGTCGACCTATAGCAGCGGTTCATTGTAACCGCTGCCATAAGTCGGACCTATAGCAGTGGTTAGTAGGAACCGCTGCTATAATCTGATTTATGGCAGCGGTTAATTATAACCGCTGCCATATATATATATATATATATTTAAATATTATATAATTTTAAATTTTAATATCTATCTTTATCATTCATTATCTAAATAATTATCATTGGAGTGTCATCGTAAAATCAATCCGATGGCCCTAGCTTCGTCGATCAGAAAAATTCAATTTTCACGATCATGAACGATGATGTGATGCTCTAATAGATGGAGACCTCTGATGGATTTGAAAATCTACAACGAGGATCTCGATGATGTTTGTAGTGTACTACCAAAATTTTACTTCAATCGGATATCGTTATCTTGGTTAATTTAGTATAGGTTAGTTTCGACCGTTAAATGATAAACGATTAATTAAAGAACCAAATGGTGTCTGATTATGAGATAATTTTTTTTATAAATGATCTTGGCTACTACTTTAATAATTTTTTATGATGGTGATTATACAATTCAACTCGTGAGATGAACAACGATCTGAAACTATATGTCTCCTAATAACTATTCTGAAACTTCACTGATTATTATGCTCGTGCTTTTGCAATATCTGCTTAACATGAATAGTTTATACGAAAATAATTTAAATTTTAATATCAACACCATATAAAATATTTAAAATTATAACAAAAATTATTTAACTAAAAAATTATCTCATAATCGGATGCCATTTAACCCTTTGATCGCTTCTTTCTAATTTAACGATCAAAATCATTCCATACTAAATTGACCATGATAACGATATTCGATTAAAGTAAAACTTTGATAGTATACTACAAACATTATCGAGATCATCGTTATAAAGTTTTGGATCCATCAAAGGTCTCCATCTATCAAATCATTGCATCATCATTCATGATCGTTGAAATCAAATTTTTTTGATCAATGAAGCTAGGGCCATCGGATCGAGGCGATCTTTTGCGATGATACTCTAATGATAATTATTTAGATAATGAATGATAAAGATGGATATTAAATTTTAAAATTATATAATATTTAGAGAAAAGATGAGAAAAAAATCATTTTTCACCTATGGCAGCGGCTATAACCACTGCTGTAGATCTATAGCAGCGATTTTTAATAACCGCTGCCATAGATCTATGGCAGTGATTCGAAAATCACTGCTATAGATCTATGGCAGTGGTTTGATAACCGCTTCCATAGGTTAGGTTAAAATTTTCTAAATTTTTTCTTCCCTCCTGTGCGCGCTCGATCTCTCTTTCTCTCTCCCCCTCCTCTTCATCGTTGGTGAGGCTCCTCCCCACCAACCAGCATCGCCCCTCCTCCCCCCGGGCGACGTTGCCCTTCCTCCCCCCAACCGGCGTCGCCCCTCCTCCCCCACCGACCGATGTCGACCCTCCTCTCCCCCGGGTTGGCGTCGCCCTTCCTCCCCCAACTGACGTCGCCCCTCCTCCCCCCCGACCGACGTCGCCCCTCCTCCCCCTTGGTCGACGTCGCCCCCCTCCTCCCCCCTCCCTCTCTAGCACCCCCATCCACGATCGCCCCTCCCCACCACCCTCCACCCCCACCCCTCCATCCGTCCCTTCCTCGACCTCCAGCAAAACCCCCCTCCGACGAATCCCCCTCCTACGAAAGCCCCCCACCAGCGAACCCCCCTACACCCTCGCTCACCCCCCCACGAAACCCCACTCCCCCACCACCACCACCATTCTGACCCTCTCCGACCGAGTGTGAAGCCTCCTTCAGCCTCCTTATCACTGTGCCGCCCTCCCCTAGCCCCCCATCCTCGATCGCCCTTGCTCTCTCTCTCTTTTTTTCCTCTTTTTCTCTCTTCTCTATCTCACTATCTTGCTTTTATTTCATGGGTTATCTCTAGTGCTGTCATCCTCCTCTAGCATCATCATCGATGACCCTCGAAGCTTTTAGTGCAACCCATTCTCTATAGCTACAGATATAATTTTTTTAATTTTATAGTATTATTTATTAATCATGTATATTTATAATAATTTATAAAATATTTATAATAAATATTATAATTATCTGCATGCCATAGTTTTTAGATCGTACTATGGTGGTAGCCTTGGGCCATGCCATATCGGTGGCTGTGGACTAGATCTATCAATGGGTTGGATTTAGATCAAAATCTTGATATTCAGATCTGGATCTAATTTTAATTACTGATATCGAATCTGAATCTGAATACCCAATGGTCTGTACTTGAGAGAGGGAGGGAGGGGGTCCGGCCTCGTCGGCATCATTGGGAGGGATGGGGTCCGGCCTTGTCGGTGAGGGAGATCGAGAGAGTAAGAGAGGGAGGGATGGGGTCTGGCCTCGCCGACGAGGAAGATCGAGAGAGGAAGAGAGGAAGATCAAGAGATGAAAAAGCTGGGAGTGAGGAGTTCAGCCTCGCCACCATCGTCGGTGAGAGAGATCGAGAGAGGGAGAGAGGGAGTGATCGAGGGGATGGCACACAGTCGTGCCAGCTCAGATACGCAGTCGAGTCGGCTCGGATCATGATCGAGCCGATTGGGGGAGGACCCTAGTCGGATGTCTCAGACATGAAGCTGGCTGTCTCAGGCATGGAGCCGACTTAGCTTTCAAGCAAATAGAATTTGATATGTCACAATGTTATATTGATTAACATTTATTAACATTGCAGGTCACGATGGCACCGAAATGCCATCTAGCTTTCACCCCTACCTTTTGGTGGGTTATGCGCAATTTTGCATCCAAGGAGCAATCGGAGCATACTTCATCCATCTCGACATCAACTGCTCAGGGACCTTCACCACCGGCATCCACCGACAGCATCTACTCCACCGATAGCTGAGCCTTTACCGTCGTAGGTATCTGAGTGTATATTTTTATTATATTAGCATAACTTTATTTTTTATATAGTATTTATACACTTATATATTTGCATAACGTATTTGCATTATAGGTGCATCATCCAATCGGATATTTCACAGTCCCACATGTATGGCACACGTGTGGAACCGCCAGCATTAGGTGATGGTGTAGTATGATGTGGAGGGAACGTTGGTTGGGGCGCGGGAGATACATTCCTTTTTTGGAGTGCTTGTGAGGCGGTTGGACATCATTCCCGTAGAGCCTAGAGACTTGTGTTTAATGGATGCTACCATCAGGGATCGGATATGGGAGGAGATATGGATAAGTACGCGCATCTTAGTTATATTTATGCATTTTATATGTTTACACTATATATGTTTGATTAGAATAATTTTGTAACTAATTTTTGATAAATTTATGCAGAGGAGGTACGACTTCTCTGATCATGAGAGAGCTCGAGAAGCTCGACTGAAGAAGATCAGGGAGTTGTATCGAGGTTACAAGGTCAAGCTCCATAGAGGATAGCTCGAGCACCAACGAGACACTTGTTCCTTGGATATAGGACTGTCCTCCGAGTCAGTGGAAGAGGATGGTTAGATACTGGAGGAGCTGAAAGTTCGAGGTAAAATTTCTAACTTTTGAATTTTTTAATATACTTAAAATTTTATTTAAATATTTTTTAAATATTTATTATTTATTTAAATACTTGTTAGGCTATCTTCCGTCAGAATTAGAAGAATCGTGCAGCCTAGGAGTATACGCACACTTTAGGCCATGAGTCTATGGCCAGTCATGTGCATAGAGAGGTAATTAATTCTAAATCTTACTAGATAAATTAAATTCATATTTTTTATCATCTTTCTGATAAATTTATTCTTTATTATAGCTGATGAGAGATGGAGTGATGCTCAGCCGCAGCGAGATCTTTCGATCCAGCCGCACGGACAAGATGGGCAAGTTGATGAACATCGTGATCAGATATATTTTTGTAAGTATTAAATATATTAGTATATATGATTAGTATTATAGTATTTTTTATAAAATTTTATTTTAATTTATAATTACAGGATCGGTTAGATGCGCTCATGAGCGAGGGCCCGAATACCTCTAAGTCCCATGACCATCTATCTCAAGTCTTGGGGCCTGAGTACTCTAAGAGGATCTGATGTAGGCTTGGATACACACCGACGAGCTACTAGTCCGAGACGAGCATCTCCTCACAGACTTTCGGTGTCGTCAATTGGAAGGAGCTTGAGGAGGCATTAATATGGACAGATCATGCTGCGATGCAGGCAGATCGGGCTGAGGAGCGCGCATCTCATCTGAAGGGCATCATGAGAGACATGATGTTGATGCTTAGTGCGTATTTTGGAGTCACAAGCTTTGAGGATATGTTGGCCCATATTCTAGCTCTAGCTCTGGCTCCGGCTCCAGCTCCAGCTCCAGCTCCAGCTCCGGCTTCAGATGATGACGATGATGATGATATAGATTTAGGAGACTTTTGATGTATTTTATTTTTTTAAAAAATATTATAATAAATTTTATTTGATAATAAAATTTTAGCATTTCAAAATAATTTTTATATTTATTATATTTTCTTATGTTATATATCTGTATTTATCAGATAAAATATATAAAAAAATAAAAATTTTATTTTTTTAATTATTCAAGATCTACGATAGTGATTTTATAACCACTGTCATATCCATGCCAACCGCTGCCATAGGTTCGGTGCCAACTGCTACATTAGACCTATAGCAGCGGTTACAAAATCACTGCCATAGATTACCTATGGCAGTGGTTATGTAATCACTGCCATAGATATCCTATGGCAGTAATTACATACTGCCATAGATATCCTATGGCAGTAATTACATACTGCCATAGATATCCTATGGCAGTAATTACATAACCGCTGCGATAGGTCGATCTATTGCAATGATTTATAAAGTACTGCAATAGACAATCTATGGTAGCGGTTCTAACAACCACTACAATAATCGCTATCATAGAGCTACGGCGACGACCGTAGTGGCAATGGTTAGAAAATCGTTGTCATAGCCTATGGCAGTAATTTTTTGGGCTATGACAACCACTGCCATAAATCTTTTTTGTAGTAGTGTTTCTTCGTGTGTTGGAGAACATAAAGATCCCAGATGGATACTCAAGCAACATATCAAAGTGTGTGAATAGTAAAGATGTCAAACTTAAGGGATTGAAGACTCATGATTATCATATACTGATGTAGGAATTGATCCTAATAGCTATTCGTCGCGTGTTGCCAAAAAATATTAGAATGGTGGTTATTCGTCTTTGCAACTTTTATAGAGATATTTATGCAAAGAGGTTGCTTAAGAAAAATATGAAGAAAATGAAGGCAAGGACGGTGACCATATTATGTAATCTAGAGAAGATATTTTCACCATCATTTTTCATGATTATGATGCATCTCACCGTGCACCTTGCGGGAGAAGTTGCACTGGAGGTCCAGTGTTCTGTCGATGGATGTATCCTACTAAAAGAAATATTCAAACTCTAAAATCTTATGTAAGAAATATGAATCATCCGAAGGGATCTATTACAGTAGGTTATTTGGGTCAAGAGTGTATGAATTTTTGTACCATATACTTAAACAAGCTCGAGATATGTCGTAATCGACCAATGAGAAATCAGAATGATCAGTATGAGCTAATTGAGCCTGCATTTGAGTCCATTCCACAGCCAGGTGGACTTTCCACTTCATATCGCCTCACTAATTTAAGCATTGAGGAAAGGGATAAGGCACACCACTATGTGCTCTTCAACTGTGATGTCATTAAGCTGTACATAAGGTGAGTCACTCAGCATTATTTATTTTATAATAATTAAAAAAAAATATCTAATTATACATAAATTTATTCTTTATACATGCATTAAATACAAAGAGGTCATAAGAGTAAAATATGGTGCTCTAAGTATGCAGGAGAAAGAGAAAATGCATAGCAATGAATTTTCTGAATGGTTCAAAGATCATGTATGCGATTATATATTTTTGCCTGGTACAACTTATTAGAACATGTTTACTAATTAGATGTCATCTCCTTAATTAGGTGTGGAGATTGTCGCTCAGTGATGTGAGCCGTGAAGTGCATGCTCTTTTAATGGCCCCTAATCGTACCGTGCGTGAGTATAAACAGCTCATCATTAACGGCTACAGATTTAATATTCATAGTAGGTCCGTAAATATGGCAACATAAAATAGTGGTGTCATGTTAAGCGCCACCACTGGGTGTTATGCTAGCTCGAGGGATTCACAGCCTCGTATGGAGGATTTGAACTATTATGGCGTGGTGGAGAAGATTGTCATCTTGGATTATTATTTTAAAGGGAGGATCGCGTTGATGAAGTGCGATTAGTTTGACACCTTATCATAATCTGGGATGAAGACTGATGAGTGTGGTTTTACTCTCGTTAACATGCAATGCCATTTCCACATTAAAGAACCATATATACTTGCCTCCCAAGCTAGTCAAGTTTTCTATGTTAGTGATTCCTTGGAGCTTCAATGGGGAGTTATTGTAAGGATGGTGCCTAGGCATATTTTTGATGATACCGAAGTTGATGACGATGTTGGACCATGCATGCAAAGCGCTCCTCTAGAATAAAACTTACTTGATATTGTTGAGGTCCCAGACACATTTGTCAGGAGTGATGGTGATGTCCATATTATAGATGCCACTAGGTGATGACTTCAACATTCTGGTATAAATTATTAGAGTCTAATGATTGATTTTTATTTAATTTTTTTTTTATTTTTTTTATTTTGATCAAAGAGCTCTCTTTCTTTTGATATTTGGAAGCTTAAGAAAAATATGTGCCATGCCGGTAGACCATGCCGTGCCGGTAGGTCGTGCCGTGCCATGCCGGTAGGTCGTGTCGTGCCGTGCCAGCCACTAAAAGAACCCCCATCTGGTAAAATATTAGAGACTATTTATTGATGCTATACTAATATTATTGTTCAACATGTTATATTAATTAATGTTCATTAACGTTGCAAGTCACGATGGCACCGAAATGCCATCTAGCTTTCACCTCTGCCCCTCGATGGGTTATGCATAGTTCAACATCCGAGGAGCAATCAGAGCATACTCCATCCACCTCAGCATACATTTTGGAGTCACAGACTTCGAGGATATATTGGCCCGCATTCTAGCTCCAGCTCTAGCTCCGGCTCTGGCTCCAACACCAGCTCCAGCTTCGGCTCCAACTCTAGCTTTGGTGATGTAGATTTAGGAGATTTTTGATGTATTTTATTTTTTAAAAAAAATATTATAATAAATTTTATTTGCTAATAAAATTTTAGTATTTTAAAATAATTTTTATGTTTATTATATTTTCTTATGTTATATATCTATATTTATCAGGTAAAATATATAAAAAAATAAAAATTTTATTTTTTTAATTATAAAAAGATCTACAATAGTGGTTTTATAATCACTGCTATATCCATGCCAACCGCTGCCATAGGTCCGTGGGCTAACAGTGCCAACCGCTGCATTAGACCTATGGCAGTGGTTAAGAAATTATTGCTATAGATTATTTATGACAGCGATTATATAACCACTACTATAGATCGATCTATTGCAGTGGTTTATAAACTACTGCAATAGGCTATCTATGGCAGTGATTCAAACAACCACTGCAACAACCACTGCCATAGAGCTACGGTAATGGTCGTAATGGCAGTGGTTAGAAAACCACTACCATAGCCTATGGTAGCGATTTTTTAGGCTACGATAGTGGTTCATGGTTACGAACCGCTGCCGTAGCCCTTTTTTGTAGTAGTGAATGCAGATGTCTTTGCTTGGATTTCTATAGATATGCCTGGAATTGATATAGAGATAATGGAACATCGCCTAGTTGTAGATCACAAGCATTGACCCATGAAGCAAAAGAAGTGCTTCTTTATGCCTGAGCGACAGAAGGCCATTGTGGATGAGGTAGACAAGCTCCTCAAAGCTGAGTTCATCCAGGAGGTATCCTACCCGAATTAGATTATGAATGTAGTACTTGTCAAGAAGATGATTGGCAAATAGAGGATGTGCATCGAATTCACTAATCTAAACAAGGCCTATCCGAAGGATTACTATCCTCTACCTAGAATTGATCAACTGGTGGATGCAACCTCGGGCCATGAGCTCCTCACCTTCATGGATGTCTTCTCTGGCTATAACCACATCCGGATGATGTTAGAAGATGAGAAAAAAATTATTTTTATTACTGACCATGATCTTTATTGTTACAGGGCTATGTCTTTCGAACTTAAAAATACAGGTGCAACCTACCAGCACCTGATAAATAAGATTTTCAAAAAGTAGATCGGCTGTAACATGGAGGTTCACATGGATAACATGCTTGTCAAAAGCTGATCTTCAAGAAATCACATTGCTAACCTAGAAGAGACATTCAACACCCTCCAAAAGTATAAAATGAAGCTGAACCCAATCAAATGCACTTTCAGGATGACTTCAAAAAAGTTTTTGGGATTCATGATGTCAAGGCACAACATCGAGGCAAACCCAAAGAAGATCAAGGCCATTCAGAAGATGACTATTCCCAAGATAATAAAGAAAGTTCGACACCTGATAAGAAAGGTTGGTGCTTTGAATCGCTTTATTTCAAGGTTGGCTGAATGCTCCATGCCCTTCTTTCAAGTGCTCAAATAACCAAAGAACTTCTAATGGACCCCAGAATATAAGCAAGCTTTTAAGAAATTAAATGACTATCTTAGCTCACCTCCTCTCCTACCAAGCTCGAACCTGATGAAGAGTTGTTCTTATTCCTGGCAGTATCTCCTGCAACCATTAGAGCTATCCTAATTAGAAAGGAGGTGAAAGTTCAAAAGCTGATATACTACATAAGTCAAATTTTGAGAGATGTAGAAACTAGGTATACTAATCGAAAAAGCTAACCTATACTTTACTGATTGTAGCTAGGAAGCTCCGACCTTATTTTCAAGGATACACAATAATAATCCTCATAGATGAACCAATAAAAGTAGTTCTTCATCGACCAAATACTTTTGGAAGACTAGTAAAATGGGCAATTAAACTCATAGAATTTGATATCAAGTTTCGACCCCAACCATCAATTAAAGCTCAAATACTGGCCAATTTTATAGTAGAATGCACCATCCCAGATCTGACCGAATCTGAGCAATAGGAGGCTGGCACTCCTAGTTTGTAGTCAAACTCCCCTGAAGAGAAAGTGGACATCCTTGAAGATTTTTGGGCTCTGTATATTGATGGTTCATCCAATGCTTCTAGAGTAGGTGTAGGTTTAATTCTTATTAACCCAAAAAATGTTATCGCTGAATATGCGCCACACATCAAGTTTTCCACAACTAACAATGGAGCAAAATATGAAGCTTTGATTACAGGATTAAGAATAGCTAAAGAATTAGGGATGGACTATGTGAAGATCTATAGCGATTCATAATTGGTATATGGGAGGAAAGTATGAAAAAATATCTAGACAAAGTAAAAGGTCTAACCTTGGCCTTCAGCAGTTTTGACTTTCAGTAAATTTCCAAGGTGGAGAATTCTAGGGCTGACCTTCTCTACAAGTTGGCAACTCTAGCTCCAAATGAGTTACCCAAGGAGATTTTCTTTGAAGTTCTTCAGCACCTAAGTTCAGAGGAATCTCAGACCATAATGTAGGTGGATCATGAGCCTACTTGGATTGACTCGTTAATTCTATATCTTAAAGATGGCATCCTCCATAGAGATCCCAAGGAAGCTCGAAAATTGAGATATCAGACCTCCCGCTATATCTTATATGAGAACAAGCTATATAAGAGGTCTGATTTCCTACCGCTCCTCAAATGTCTTCGACCATTTGAAGTCGATTATGTTCCAAGAAAAGTTCATGAAGGAGTATGTAAAAATCATCTTAAAGCCAGATCATTATCCTACAAGCTACTTCAATAGGGACATTATTGGCTGATCATGTAACAAGATGTAGTTGAGTATGTAAGAAAATATGATCGATATCAGAGAAATGCCAATGTTCAAAGGCAACCAGCTCTCCAGCTCACACCTTTAAATGCTCCATGGCCATTCGCACATTGGTGAGTGGACATACTTGGACCGTTTCCCACAGTGCCTGGATGATGATAATTTATCCTAATGGTGGTGGACTATTTCACTAGGTGGATCGAGGCCGAGCCCCTGGCGAAGATCACTGAAGCTAAGGTATAAGACTTAATCTGAAAGTCGATAGTGTGCAGGTTTGGGCTACCACGAACCTTAATTACTGATTATAGATGCTAGTTTGTAGAAAGAAAGTTTGTTAAATTTTGTGAGGATTTGAATATTTTCCATCATTTCATATCTGTAGCCCATCTTCAAGCAAATGGCGAGAATGAGGTGAACAACAGAACTCTATTGTAAGGAATAAAGGCAAGGCTTGAACGAGCAAAAGGAACATGGATAGATGAGTTTTATCATGTGCTCTGGGCTTATAGAACCACTCAGAGGTTATTCACTATGGAAACCCCATTCGCTCTAGCTTTTGGGACTGAAGCGGTCATACCGATTAAACTTAGGCTTTTCTCAGCATGAGTTGAAGGCTTCAACAAATAGAATAATTCACAAGACCTCAGAGCAGATCCTAATTTACTAGAGAAAAAATGGAAAAAAATCCAAATTCGGATGGTGGCCTACAGGCAGAAGGTGGCTTAGTAATATAATTCTAAAGTTAGAAGTAAAACTTTCAAAGTTGGAGATCTGGTGCTACATTGAGCAGATATCTCTCAGCCATAAAATCAAGGCAAGCTTACTCCAAATTGGGAAGGTTCCTATGAAGTCGAGGAAGTTGTCCGAAACTTACCACATAAAAGAGCTTGAAGGAGCTACACTACCTCAACCTTAGAATGCGAAAAATATACGAATGTACTATCGATAACCATACTTCAATAAAGATTCTTTATTCTTAATATTCTTGTCTCTTGTGCAAATTAAGTTATAGCAGAAAATAATCAAGCCGAGCTTCATTTCTAAGTGAAGAGGGACCTTGAAGGCCTCCGATTCTTAAACAGGAGGTAACGGAGAGAGGCCTTCTCAATGGTCCTTTTGTGCCCCAGCAATCTTATTAGGAATAGGATATAGACCTCGTCCTAATAAGGATAAAAGCCATCCCACGTCAGGAACATGAGGTGAACCTCATCCTGACGTGGGTGAAGACCATTACAAGGGTTTGAAGGCCTCTAATTCTTAAACAAAAAGTAATGAGGAGAGGCCCTCTTAATGACCCTTTTGTGCTCTGATAACTTTGTTAGGAATAGGAACTGGACCTTGTCCTAACGAGAATAAAAGCCATCCCATGTTAGAAATAGAAGGTGAACCTCGTCTTGACATAGGTGAAGATCCTTATAAGGGATTGAAGTCCTCCAATTCTTAAACAAGAGATAACGAGGAGAGGCCCTCTCAACAGCTATTTTATGCCCCAACAATCTTATTAGCAACAGGAGGTGGACCTCATCCTAAGAAGGATAAAAACCATCCCACATCAGGAATAGGAGGTGAACCTCATCCTGACGTGGGTGAGACCCTTATGATGGATTAAAGGCCTTCGATTCTTAAATAGGAGGTAATGGGGAGAGGCCCTCTTAATGGCCTTTTTATGTTTTGATAATCTTGTTAGGAACAGGAGGTAGATCTTATCCTAACAAAGATAAAAGTCATCCCATATTAGAAATAGGAGGTGGACCTCATCCTGATGTGGGTGAAGATCCTTACAAGGGATTGAAGGCCTCCAATTCTTAAACAAGAGGTAACAAAAAGAGGCCCTCTCAACGGCCCTTTTTTATCCCGATAATCTTGTTAGGAACAAAAAGTAGACCTCATTCTAATAAGGATAAAAGCAATCTCATGTCAGGAACAGGAGGTGGACCTCGTCCTGACGTGGATGAAGACTCTTATGAGAGATTGGAGGCCTCTAGCTCTTAAACAGGAGGTAATGGATAGAGGTCCTCTCAATGATCTTTTTGTGTCTCAGCAATTTTGTTAGGAATAGGAGGTGGACCTCGTCCTAATAAGGATAAAAGCCATCCCATGTCGGGAACAGGAGGTGGACCTTATCCTGACATGGGTGAAGACCCTTACAAGGGATTAAAGATCTTTGCTTCTTAAATGGAAGGTAATGGAGAGAGACCCTCTCAATGATTTTTTTGTGCCTTGGCAATATTGTTAGGAATAAAATATGGACCTCATCCTAACAAGGGTAAAAGCCAACCCATGTTAGGAATAGGAAGTGAATTCTGTTCTAACATGGCTGAAGACTCTTACGAGGGATTGAAGGCCTCTAGTTCTTAAATGGAGGTAATGGGGAGAGGCCCTCTCAATAGCTCTTTTGTGTTCTGATAATCTTTTTAGGAATAGAAGGTGGACGATCATCCTAACAAGGATAAAAATTATCTTACGTCAGGAATAAGAGATGGACCTCGTCCTAACATGGATGAAGATCCTTATAAGAGATTGAAGGCCTCCAGTTCTTAAATAAAAGATAACGAAGAAAGATCCCCTCAATGGCCCTTTTGTGCTCCGACAATCTTATTAGGAACATGAGGTGGACCTCATCCTAACAAGGATAAAAGCCATCCCACATTAGGAACAGAAGGTGAACCTCGTTCTGATGTGGGTGAAGACTCTCATGAGGGATTAAAAGCCTTCGATTCTGAAATAGAAGGACAACCATGTTAGCAATAGGAGAAAAACCTCATCCTAATATGGGTGAAAATCCTTATGAGGGATTGAAGACCTCCCGTTCTCAAACAGGAGCTTAACCACATCAGGAACAGGAGGACCTCGCCTGACATGGATGAAAATCCTTACAAGGGATATGAAAATCATCAATTTCTAAACTGAAAGAAAGGTTAATTCCTAAACAAGGTTGGAAGATCCTTGTTTATAAATGTTAGGGTAAAATAACCCCCACCAAAGTCCTTAACCGTCGACCTCCATTCTGAAGAAATTCACTGACCCTCTTAACAACAAGTCAGTATCATGAAACTTATCGAAAGCACATTGAAGCTCGACCAGACGATCTCGAACAATAAAAGAAAACTATTATTTAACTAACCTCGCTACTTAACTTAAAATGAATGATAGGACCAAAATTTAACCCACTCGACCTTGAGAGTTTCGAAGATAGCTGAAGTTCTATATTATGGACAATGTACTCCTTCCAGTCAAATTCCTTCTAGATGAACTCCTAATTACATGCCAGATTCCTTATGGATGAACTCCTTCTAGCCATGCTCCTTCAGCAGCGCTCCTTTCGATCGAACTTCCCCTAGATGCATTTCTTACCGTCATGATTCCTTCCATTAAAATATCTTTCAGGACAAGCTTCTCCTAGCCAGCCGTGAACCTACTTAGTTCATGTTATGCCTAGTAGCTGGAACCATCTAAAAGAACCTCATCAAGCCATTGATTCATGATGACTATTTTGTGATGGGTTTGGTGCAGTACTTCAGATCTCAATCTGGGAGGCATTTGCCAGCACACGATCCTCCCGAGACTTTTGAACTCCTTAAAGCCACTAGTCATTGCCCCGACAGACCTCGATCGGTCATAAGTTCAATGCATATGCTGAAGCCTCCAACCCATGCCTAAACTCCAATAAATGGATCTCAACCACCTGCAAGTTATGACAAACGATAACTCATCCTCTGTAACAAACTCCACATAGCTTGAGCAGCCCACTACCAGACAGTTATGGCTGTCACCATCAGTTTGTTACATGCTTCATCTATAAAAGGGATCCTCTAAATATATTTTTCTCTAAGCTTTCTTCTCTTTTCATTACTTTACTTCTCTATTTCCTAAGCATTCTATTTTAGTTGGCCAGAGTTGACTTAAACATCGGAGGATCCTGTTGGAGCCACCCACCTTCAATCTGGACTTTGTTTTGTAGGTCCCGTTGGTGGCCTTGCCTTTTCAACTCCAGCTACCTTCGATGTCCTCATAGATTTCTGCACCAACAGGATTGGCACTAGAGAAAGAAACTCTAAGCTCTTGTTCAAAAAGGAGTATCCAATCGATCCTATCTGCCTTCTTCCTCCCCTAATCTCTTGAATCCACTTCCATTAAATCTCCTTTTGCTCCAGAAATGTCTCCAAAGAAGACAACCATCCGACGGTCTATTGCTTCTATCGCTAGATTAGAGCCAGATCCATCCATTCTAGCCCCATAGTCGGCACCTCAACTATTGAAAATTATATTCCAAAGTCAATAATCAGTCTGTTGATGGTTGAGATATTATAATTAATTTATTAATTAATAAAAATATTTTAGCATCTTTTTTCATCATAAGTTTACATCTTCTAATGAACTCCATTATTGTGATGAAGTCCTTAAGACTATTTAGTTTTGATAAAGAGAGGATTTATTGATTAGCCCTTAAATTTATTTATGACCAAACGATAGGATGTTAATTAGGACGACAGCATCTATCGAGCATAGGTTGCTATATGCCATATATGTTGGTTGTCCTCTTAATCAAGATGTATGGAGACACTGGTATGGCATACAGATAAGATGTATGGATATACCATCATTGAACATGACCAACTCTAGAGCATTCTGCTATCGAGAATGTCTCTGATGGGATATAGGTATAAGTATCCCTTAGACCTGAGATTACCTTAGTGACTTGCAAGCAACTCACTGTGCTTTGGTACCGGACTAATTGAGTTTCTAATTCAGCAACAAAAAACTTCTAGGTACAATCAAGTACTTACAAAGTCGGAGTATGATCAAGATGGAATTGACCACTCTAAAAGCTGGAGAAGAATGTATCACTGTATTTTAATATAGCAAAACCTTGGCCAGGATAATATAGCAAAACCTTGGCCAGGAGAAGAATGTATCACTGTATTTTAATATAGCAAAACCTTGGCTAGGATAATCCATCAGATGGATTTGATATTTTGAAATATAATGTGGACAACCTGATCAGAGTTGATAGTTGAACTCTAAGGTATCCTACGAGCATTATGGTCAAGGGGATAAATTATACGAAAACTATATCCGCATGGGTTCTAAGGATGGTGTTCTACACCTTCGATCTATCCGATCGTTGGGTATCATTGCTAGATGGTCATTTCGATTGATATAAAAATTTATTTCTATGCTATCAGCTTAGGTTCGAACCTATGAGGTCACACACATTAGAGCTTATAATCTGATTGGATGGTTGATCAATGATTAAGAATCGTTCTAGGATTAAACAATCAATATGATTGGTGTTTAACCTAGTGCAAGTATTGCAGAAGGATTGATTAGCAATTGGATTGCTAATTAGCTTAATTTGATTAAGCCAATATATTGAGATTAAGTTTAATTAAATATAATTTAATTATATTTGATTTGGACTTGATTGGATCAAGTTCAATTTGTTTATTGGATAAGCCAAGTGCAAGGAAGAACTAGTCCTAGTCTAACTAGGACTCGAATTAACCCAATTTTCTAATTTGATTAGAAAATAAATCAAAATTTAATTTGATTTAATTTAATTTAATTAAGTCTTTAAATAGTTTAGGATCTTATTTAATTGGATTAGTTTAATCTTGATTTTATTTGGTTAAAAGATCTTGTTTGACCAAGTCAAAATAGGAGTCCTAGTCACATTAGGACTCCCTATCTCCTTGCGCCACCTTGGTCCCAATGCCTCCTATACCTATTCTTTAGGTATTTTTCATAGAAAATTTCTTTCTTCCTAATTTCCATGCCCTCTCTCTCTCCCTCCAAGTCATATTTGGAAGTTAGGTGGAAGACCAAGTCAAAGGAGGAATTGCTTTTGCTTAGGATTCTATGAGATAGAATCTTTGTTGACCAAAACATCTTCCCTTGAGTGCCATCTCTTTTTTTAATTAATTCTTCTCTTATTTTAGGATAATAATCTCTTTTTTTGTGCACCCTCCCTTTCTGGTCCATGCCAAAAATTATGGAGGAGGCACCCAAGCATTGGGCGCCCCAACAACTTTCCATGTTTGGATATTCCTAGTCTAAAAATTTGACCTAACTTGGACTCTTCTTTTTTCCTATTTATTGGATGAATTTTATTCTAATATTTTTATAAAATATAAAGCTTTGGGAGAGGTTTGGGGTATGAAAAAATTAGAGGAAGAGGGTCCTTGGGCGTGGGAGTTCCATAGGCACCAAACTAGGTGTCTAGGTGAGAGAAAAGAGAAGAAGAAGAGGGTCTTCTTCTAGGGCTATTTTATTTTCAATCTCTCCTCCTTTCTTTCAAGTTTTTTTGAGAGAGTCTCAGATCAGCAAACTCTCATCTTGCTTCTTATATTTTATAGAGTCCAAATTTCAAAGAAGGAAGCAGCGGATCGACCATCGAAGAAGAATCAACACAGTACTAGCATATTATGCTGATTTTCTGCATCGGACTTGAGATCAGAGATCGTAGTTTCATGTGGATGACTCCTAAAGGCCGGATACATGTGTGGCTCATGACTTCATTCTCAAGCCCAAATCAGCAAGTTAGAACATCTAAACTTACTCGGATAATAGATCTGATCTATAAACTTCATACCTGCATTTGATGTAGTGTAGATCTAGGTTGATTTGATCAACCTTTTCCTTTCTTATTTAATTTTAATTTTTGATTTAATATCATACTTTAATCATGTAATAGATCTGAGATCTAGGTGTTTATATAGTTATTTAAATAAATTTTA
Source organism: Cocos nucifera (assembly GCA_006176705.1). Taxonomy (NCBI): domain Eukaryota; kingdom Viridiplantae; phylum Streptophyta; class Magnoliopsida; order Arecales; family Arecaceae; genus Cocos; species Cocos nucifera. The sequence goes on from QRFJ01000149.1 coordinate 410,195, forward strand.
GATTTATTTAAGTCTTTCGCTGCAAGATCTTGAAAAAATTTCAAGATCTACCTGTGAAACCCTAGATCTGGTTCCTTCAATTAGTATCAGAGCCTAGGTTCTTATTACATTATTTTTGTGCATGTCTAAATTATTTTTTAGATTAGATCTAATTTATAATCTAATTATTAAATCTAAAATTAAAAAAAAATAAAATATTTTAGATTGTACGGACTGCCATAATGTTGTCCTACTGTAAGGTTTACCCCATACAGTGAATAGGTTGTCCTAGTACGTACTGATCTAAAATATTGATCATAAAATTTTAGATTAAATCTAAGAGATTTGATGATCTGATTAAAAATATTTTAATCTAATTTCAATCATCATAAATGTGTTAGATTTGATCTAGAAAGATTTACGATTGATTATTATTGAAACTGTTTCAATTACATAAACCTGTTTAGATTAGATCTAAAGTAGTTTTATATTTATTTTACTTGCATATTGATTATGAATCAAACATGCAACTTGGTTGATAGAACTATGTTATAAAAATATTTTACAAATATGAAAATTATTTTTGCAAAGCCGAACCCCAACCCTCAGTCCAAAACTTAATTAAGAATTAAGAAGTTGATTGATTAAGATCTAGGATTGTGAATCGAAGATCCTAAGACACAAATCATAATGCATTGGGTTAAATGGGTTAGTGGGGATTAGGTTCATTAATTGGATTAGACCTAGGGTTAGATTAAAGAATGAACTTAATTAGAGAATTGACTAAATCTAATCAATTGTTGTCTTAGATTAGGTCAAGAATTCTCTAGATCAGTTACAATAGTTATAGTTGGTCAAGTCCATGTCTTTAACAAGACCCAAGATGGACTTGATTCTTGGCTACGCGGTCTAGCATGAACTGCTAAGTTGATCTAATTGAAACTAATTAAATCAGTTAGTGTCTAAGGTAAACTAGACCAATGGTTTTTAATTGACAGCCTGCTTACATGGTCATTTTTGATGGTGTCTAAAGCAAGCCTGGCAAATCCTTCCACTGATCAAACTTACCTGACCTCTTGGTGAGATTATATTTTGATCGGATCGCTTGACTATTCGAGCTAATCCATGTCAGCTAGATAAATCAGTTTGAATGATTTAGGTGCTCTTAGACCAGTCTATTAATGGTCTCCCTTAAGCTGACTTGGTGAAGTTAGTGGGAGGATCATGACAAGCTGGTTAATCTGACCTACTCACTTCTATAAATAAATCTTTTAAAATTATTAGGTTCCTAAAATAAAATAGTTATATGATAACTAGATCATAGCCTTCCATTAAAGTGGATGATAATGGGTCCATCAGTTGGAAAATCATTGGAGGCCTAAAGGCCTGGTGCTTACCGGTTGATGGAATTATCATTCATTATATGATCTCTTGGATACATCTTTCTAAATAGTGGTCAGATGGGCCAACTAAAGTTGGGCCTAATCATTCATTGGTTGGATGGGCCAAGTATGGTCATGTTAATGGTTGGACCTAACTGGACCCTTTTTTGAGAAGGCCAAAGCCAACTGATTAGGGTTTGGGGTAAAATTTAATTACTAAAAATTATTTGGAGAAATAATTGATTATGAACCTATCCTTAGATGTACATGGGTGGGTCAACCAAAGTTGGGCTTGTGTACAGTTTATGTGGATTCTAGTATCCAGTAAGGAATTAGGATAATTCCTTGAATTAGAGGTAGAGACTACCAATTTGAATAAAATAGTGGCAGAAACCTTTTGATTAAAGTCTAAATCTTTAGATTTAATGAATCAATTACTAATTAGGTTTTGATTATTCTTGGTGCAGACATGGTCACTTCCCTATCGCTTCGATCATTATTGGACAATCATAAGTTGGTGGGATCCAACTTTGATAGCTGGTACTGAAAGTTGAAGATTGTCCTGAAGTATGAATGGATCCTATATGTGCTGATGGATTCTGCACCTGAGGAGCCAACTGCCAATGCATGTGGAACAGTCAGAGACACTTATCAAAAGTGGCTCAGTGATCGAATCATGGTACATTGCATTATGCTGGCTGTGATGAGCGATGAGTTCAATTGCAAGTTTGAGATAGCTCAGCCAAACGAAATGCTCCAAGTGTTGGAGGATTTTTTTGGCACACCCAATGATGTTGAGAGGCACAAGACTAGTTGCATCTTCAATGCCAGAATGCAGGATGCTGCCTTTATCACTGATCATGTATTGTACATGATCGAGCTGATAGAGCGCTTGAGTAAGCTCGGCTTTTTCTTGCACAAACAACTTAGAAAAGATGCAATACTGAACTCGTTGCCTAAGTCTTATCTCCCATTCCTTACACATTATAGATTGTCAAAGCCTGAAGTGAACTACCATGGGTTACTAGGGTTACTTCAAAACTTTGAAAAGGATCACCAACTCTATAAGAAGTCGATAAACTTAGTGGGAGGTTTGTCTTCTCATTCTCGATCCTTTGGGAAAGGGAAGAAGAACAAGAAGAAGAAAGCCAAGAAGGTGCATGTTCATGCTAGGACACCTATGCAGGCTCATACCCCAAAGACCAAGCCCGATAAGAGTCAAGCTGAATGCTTCTTTTGCAAGAAGTGGGGGTACTGAAAGAGAAACTGTCCTCAGTACATTGCCTACCTGAATCCGAATAGGCAGAGAAAGAAGCAAGCTATTGCTGGACAAGATATTTATAATGATAACTCCTTGCAATTTCTCTATTTATGAAATTACTGACTGGGTATTAGATATCGATAGCCCTTACCATATTTGTAATTCATTGCAGAGGTTGTAGGTCAGTAGAAGATTCGAGTAAGATGAGAGATTCCTAAATGTTGGAGATGGAAGATTAGTTCTAGTTCTAGCTTTAGAAATTTTGAAACTTGTATTTGAATCTCATACCATTATTCTTAGTGATTGTCATTTCTATCCTAGTTTCTTTTTAAATATCATTTCTGTAGGCCTTTTGGCCATGAACAATTATGAAATTTCAATAAAGAAATGAGTTTGTAATGTCATTATGAATGGTGTTACTGCTTTCTATGGATAATTGAACAATGGTGTATATATGTTATCACAACCTGTTAATGTAGTCTATTCTACTGGCAAGCATCCTAGATTAGATAGTGTATCAGATATCTACTTATGGCACTGTAGGCTAGGTCATATAAACAAGAATAGGATAAATAGGTTGACTCAAGAGGAAATCCTCGAAGTTAATGATTGTGAATCACTTCCAACCTGTGAGTCCTGTCTTCTTGGTAAAATGACCAAGTCATCTTTTACTGAAAAAGGTGAGAGAGCCAATGAGCTCTTAGGTCTAGTACATACTGATGTATGTAGACCAATGAGCACAAGTGCCAGAGGTGGATATGTCTACTTCATCACTTTCATAGATGATCTATCCAGATATGGATATGTCTATCTGATGAAACATAAGTTGGATTCTTTTGAAATGTTCAAATGATTCTGAAGTGAAGTAGAAAAATAAATTGAAAAGAGTATTAAAACTCTTCGGTCTGACCGAGGAGAATACCTTTCTGGTGAGTTTCTCACATATCTAGGAGAGAATGAAATTCTCTCCCAATGGACTCCTTTTGAAATACCACAGCATAATGGTATGTCTGAAAGAAGGAATCGAACTCTGTTAGACATGGTTCAATCCATGATGAGATTTGCTAGCTTGTCGATATCCTTCTGGGGATATGCACTCGAATCGACTTGTTATCTATTAAATAAGATTTCAAGTAAGTTTGTAGTTAAAACCCCATATGAGATATGGACAGGACGTAAGTCAGCACTTTCACATCTTAGGATTTGGGAGTGCCCGACTTATGTCAAATGGTTAGTTACAGACAAACTTGGACCTAGGTCTGATAAGTGTACATTCATAAGGTACCCAAAAAAGACCAAAAAATACTATTTCTACCATGCTGATGAACCAAAGATGTTCGTCAGCCTTAGGGCAACCTTTTTGGAAAAGGAGTTTCTTGATGAAGGAACTGTTGCCTCTGAGGTTGAACTTGATGAAGTTCAATAGGTAGAAAGTCCGACATAAAATGTTGAACCTAAATCAAATTTGATCAGATCAGATTCGAAGTCTAGTAAACCCATACCATTAAGGCGATCCGGTAGAGTACCCCGCCATCCAGACAGATACTATAGATTCTTGGTCCAGAATGGTGATCCCATCAAATTCGATGAGAATGATGAAGACCTGATTACTTATATGGATGCGATCCAGAGATCCGACTCTAAAAAATGGCTTGAAGTCATGAGATCCAAAATGAATTCCATGAAGGTCAATGATGTATAGACATTAGTTGACCCACCTAAAGGGATTAAATCCATTGGGTGTAAATGGGTCTTCAAAAGGAAGAGGGGTGCAGATGAAAAGATGGAGACCTATAAAGCCCATCTGATTGCCAAGAGGTATCGTCAATGTTATGGTATTGACTATGACAAGACGTTCTTTCCTATGGCAATGCTCAAGTCCATTCGGATCATGCTTGCCATTGCTGCTCGCCATTGCTGCTCATCTGGACTATGAGATCTGGCAGATGGATGTGAAGATAGCTTTTCTGAATGGAGAGCTGATCGAAGAGGTGTATATGATACAACCTGAAGGATTCACATCTATAGATAAGTCCAAGGTGTGCAAGCTTTAGAGATCCATTTATGGATTGAAGCAAGAATCTCGGAGTTTGAACATGCATTTTGATAAAGTAATCAAAACGTATGGCTTTATTAAGAACGGAGAAGAATCCTGCATTTATAAATGGATAAATGATCCAGCAGTGGTATTTCTTATTTTGTACGTGGATGATATTCTCTTAATCGAAAATGACATCTTCGCACTATAAGAAATAAAAGTCTGATTGTCATCACAGTTCTCCATGAAGGACTTGAGTGAAGCATCCTACATCCTAGGGATAAAGATCTATAGGGATAGATCTAAAAGGATGCTTGGGTTATCCCAGTCCATGTACATAAATACTATGCTGAAAATATTCAGCATGGAGAATTCCAAGAAAGGCTATCTACTGATAGGCGATGAAATTTCTCTCTCTAAGAAAGATTGTCTGATAACTCCTGAAGAGAGAGAGCGTATGAGTAGAATCCCGTATGCTTCGATAGTAGGATCTATCATATACGCCATGATATGTATGAGACCAGATGTGGCACACTCACTAGGAGTAGTGAGTAGATACCAGTCTGACCCTAGAGAAAATTACTGAAAGTTGGTTAAAACCATCCATAAGTATTTGAGAAATACTAAGGATCAATGGTTGGTTTATAGAAAATCAGATCTAAAACTTATGGGGTTTACAGACTCCAGCTTTCAATCTGACCATGATGATAGTAAAAGTGTGTCGGGGTATATCATTACTCTAAATGGTGGAGCCATCTGCTGAAAAAATTTCAAGCAGCATATAGTGGCTAACTCTGTTTGCAAAGCAAAGTACATGGCAGCATTAGATGCAGTAAAAGAAGCTGTTGGCTAAGAAAATTCATCATCGAGCTTGGAGTAGCACCCTCCATTAATGGTCCAATCCTGCTCTACTGCGATAGCACTGGCGCCATAGCTCAAGCAAAGAAATCGAAGGCATACTAGTGAACAAAGCATATTTTGCACTGCTTCCATTTGGTCCATGAGATCGTGGATTGTGGTAACGTCGATCTTTAGAAGATCGACGGAAAGAAGAACCTAACCGACCCCTTCACTAAAGCCCTGGCAATTAAGGAGTTCGACAACCATAAGTCAAAGATGGGTATTAGATACTATGTCGAGTGGCTTTAGGATAAGTGGGAGTTGTTAGAAATTGTGTCCCAAAACCAATCGTCAGCCTATGGATGGTTGAGATATTATAATTAATTTATTAATTAATAAAAAATATTTTGGCATCTTTTTTCATCATAAGTTTACATCTTTCAATAAACTCCATTGTTGTGATCAAGTCCTTAGTACTATTTAGTTTCGATAAAGAGAGAATTTATCGATTTATCCTTAAATCTATTTACGATTAAATGATAGGCTATTAATTAGGACGACAGCGTCTATTGAGCATAGGTCACTACATGCCATATAATTGGTTGTCCTCTTAACCAAGGTGTGTAGAGATACTGGTATGGCATACAGACGAGATATATAGGTATATCGTCATTGAATGTGACCAACCCTAGAGCATTCTACTATCGAGAATGTCTCTGATGGGATATAGGTATAAGTATCTCTTAGACCTGAGATCATATTAGTGACTTGCAAGCAACTCACTGTGCTTTGGTATCGGATGAGCTGAATTTCTAATTTAGCAACGAAAGGCTTCTGGGCATAGTCAAGTACTTGTAAAGTCAGAGTATGATCAAGATGGAATTGACCACTCCAAGAGTTGGAGAAGAATGTATCACTGTATTTCAATATAGCAAAATCTTGGCCAAGATAATCCATTGGATGGATTTAAAATTTTGAAATACAATGTGGACAATCTAATCAAAGTTGATAGTTGAACTCTGAGGTGTCCTACGAGCATTGTGGTCAAGGGGATGAATTATATGAAAACTATATCCGCATGGATTCTAAGGATGGTGTTCTACACCTTCAACTTATCCGACCGTCGGATATCATTGCTAGATGATCACTTCGATTGGTATAAAAATTTATTTCTATGCTATCAGCTTAGGTTTGGACATTTGAGGTCATACACATTAGAGCTTACGATCTGATTGGATGGTTGATCAACGATTAAGAATTATTCTAGGGTTAAACAATCAATATGATTAGTGTTTAACCTAGTGCAAGTGTTGCAGGAGGATCGATTAGCAATTAAATTACTAATTGGCTTAATTTGATTGAGCCAATAGGCTGAGATTAAGTCTAATTAAATATAATTTAATTAGATTTGGTTTGGGCTTGATTGGATCAAGTCTAATTTATTTATTGGATAAGCTAAGTGCAAGGAAGAACTAGTCCTAGTCTAATTAGGACTCGGATTAACCCAATTTTTTAATTTGATTAAAAAATAAATTAGAATTAAATCTAATTTAATCTAATTTAATTAAGTTCTTAAATAGGTTAGGGCTTTATTTAATTGGGTTGGTTTAATATTGATTTTATTTCGTTAAAAGATCTTGTTTGACTAAGTCAAAATAGGAGTTCTAGTGTGACTAGGACTCCTATCTCCTTGCGCCACCTTGGTCCCAATGCCTTCCATACCTATTTTTTAGGTATTTTTTTGAAAAATCTCTTTTTTTCTGATTTTCATGCCCCCACTCTCCCTCCAAGTCATATTTGGAAGTTAGGTGGAAGACCAAGTCAAAGGAGGAATTGATTTTGCTTAGGATTCTATGAGATAGAATCTTTGTTGACCAAAACATCTTTCCTTAAGTGCCACCCCCTCTTTTAATTAATTATTTTCTTATTCTATAAAAATAATCTCCTTTTTTGTGTGCCCTCCCTTGCTAGTCCATGCCAAAAATTGTGGAGGAGGCACCCAAGAGTTGGGCGCCCCAACAACTTTCCATATTTGGATATTCCTAGTCTTGAAATTTGACCTAATTTGGACTCTTCTTTTTTCCTATTTATCGGACAAATTTTGTTTTGATATTTTTATGAAATACAGAGCTTTGGGAGAGGTTTGGGGTGTGGCAAAATCAGAGAAAGAGGATCCTTGGGCGTGGGAGTTCCATAGGCACCAAACTAGGTGTGAAGAAGAAGGTCTTCTTCTAGGGCTATTTTATTTTCAATCTCTCCTCCTTTCTTTTAAGTTTTTTTGAAAGAGTCTCAAATCAGCAAACTCTCATCTTTCTTCTCATATTTTAGAGAGTCCAAATTTCAAAGAAGAAAGCATTGGATCGACCGTCGAAGAAGGATCAACACAGTACTAGCATGCTGTGCTGATTTTCTGCATCGAACTTCATATCAGAGATCGTAGGCTCGTGTGGACGACTCCTAGAGGTCGGATGCGTGTGTGGCTTGTGACTTCATCCTCAAGTCCAAATCAGTAAGTTAGAATGTCTAAACTTACTCGGGTAATAGATCTGAACTATAAACTTCATACCTGCATTTGATGTAGTATAGATCTAGGTTGATTTGATCAACCTTTTTCTTTCTTATTTGATTTTAATTTTTGATTTAATATCATACCTTAATCATGTAATAGATCTGAAATCTAGGTGTTTACATGGTTATTTAAATAAATTTTAGATTTATTCAAGTCTTTCACTGCAAGATCGTAAAAATATTTCAAGATCTACCTGTGAAACCCTAGATCTGATTCCTTCATCAACCTCCTCCACCAATAGTCATGGTAGATCCAGAGCAATTCAACCTGCTAATGCAATAGGTTTGGGGCCTCATCAAAATGGTGTAGGCCATGCAACAACCCCTGACAGTAGTCTAGCCGGAGACACCCCAATCGAAACTTCAAGAATCAGTACAGAGAAGGGCAACCTGGGTCAGCAAGCCCGTTCTCAGAAGGAAAAAGCAAAGTGAAGGGAGCCCTTGCTCCGATCATGATTCTTCCTCGAACAAAATTTTTTCTATCTATAGCTGACAACCCTCTGAAATCCATGATCGAGATGATGCTCTTAATCAAAAGCTTCACTTCAGAACATGAACTAGCAGATTGAGAAGCTCTACCATGTCGTCCCGGTCTACCATGATGATATCTGCATCGATCCCCCATTTTCCACCAAAATCATGTAGGAGCCCATCCCACCAAACTTCAAGCTTCCCTAATTCGAGAGTTATGATTGGACTTTCGATCTAGTCGACCATCTTGAGGCCTTCTGGATGATGATGCTACTCCATGACTCACCAGATACCATTCTGTGCCGAGCTTTCTCATCTATCCTGAAAGAAGCAGTAAGAAACTGGTACTCAAGCCTTACATCAAGTTTGATCTTCTCTTTTGATCAAATGAGCCATTAGTTTGTGGCTCATTTTATAAGCAGCCGAAGTTCAAGATGAGGTTCAGACTCCCTCATCAACATAAAGCAGAAGCAAGGAAAATCCTGTTATAAATTATTCCATGACCCGTGGAAACCCTTGTACCTTCTATCAACTCTAAGAAAGCAAGTTGGAGATGATAGCAAGAAAGATAAAGATCAGATGATAAGAAGATGAGATGGAGGTAGAGTGAGAAAGAGAGAAAGCCAGGGTTTTAAGGAGAAAAAGGACTCTATTCATTTTCTTATCCGTAATC